>CM035169.1:45764744-46069582 GCA_020205615.1 Panax quinquefolius | reverse complement strand
TAATTTTTATTTGAAATTCTTTTTTTAGTTAAGACCGAATATTTTTGCAATTTGTAAATATTATTATGATTAGTTTAAGTTTTCTTTATTTAATTTTAAGAAAAAAATCTTGTTGAAATTTTAACTTGATGTTGTTATATTTTATCGGTTTAACATCATTGAAGGCTAACGATAATTTATTCGCATTATCTTAGTCGTAATATTTTTCTCGGGCTAGTTGAGCTTCACCTTTTCTTTCTTCATTTCTTTTCAAGAAATGAGAACATAGAGGACTAGTCGAGGGAATGGAGTGATTCGGTCCATAGGATAAAGATTATTAGTCCCTCACTATTCCTGCGTGAAATATTGTGTTAATAATTGTAATGAGGACCTTTTCAGTTTGTGTATAATCTTAGTAGACAATAATTTTATTCAAACTCATGCTTATGTTTTATCGTATTGTATGCAATGCTTGTATTTGAATTTTTATATCATGTATCCCATTTACCCAAGATGGGTGATGTATCACAATTTTAGGGCGTCACTCTGAGTTGCAAAAATATTGTGTAATTGAGCCTACGCCAAAAATTTGAGCAACCGGTTTATAATGAACGATTAAAGGCCGGGATGGTAGAGAGGTGTTGGCATTGTGAAAAATTTAATTAAGCGCACCTTAAATGAGAAGCTACTATGAGGAGGCCATGCTACCTATGCCACATGAGTGCAATATAGAATACCCATATGGGCATTTGGTGGTGCTATGAATGATTTCATGTACAAAATTTAGATATTAACTTTACTTGAAGCGGATTGATTTATATGCTTATTAATTTAGTTTAGTTGATATAAAATTTAGTTTATTTTTGTGTTGGTTTTATAAACACTTTATACTAATTTAAACGGTTGTAGAAATTCTATTTGAAATATTTGCATTGATATATTTATAATTCAAGTCATTATAAGTTTTTCTAATTACTGTTGAATGTTAAAATTCTTGGTTAGTTTCTTAGCCAAGACCTAAAAGGGGTGGCAAAATTATATATGCAATTTTTGAGTTGTTGAAAAAGTGAAAAGCTTTGTTGTATTCTGTGCTTTTCGATTATGTGCAAATGATATATCTAATAATAATAAAAGATGGTCTCATTTCCACTTTTTATGTTAGATTTTTTTTAATCTTTTTATGGCAGTGAAATTGGGTTGTGGGATGTGGATTTAAAAAATCTTGTTGAATTTTTTTTCCTGGATCCGCCGCTAATTAGAGTGGAGCCATTAAAGTTAAGGTACTTCTCCTTTATTGTATTGTCTCTTCTTTCCTAATAAACAAACGAAATAACTACTATTATATTAGTAGTTTTAAAACTAACACATATGTAGAGAAATGTTGCAAAAGATTATACAAAAAAATTGAACATATTTGTCATGTATCCAAAACCCACAAATATATATATATATATATATATATATATATATATATATATATATCGATCAACGGTTCATTTGAGGGGCGTGAGGTAGCTAAATTTCAATTTCTTGCTAATTTTTTTTATTTTATCTATAGAGCAAGACAAGTATTTAAATTAATAAATTTAAGGGGTCAAATTAATAAAAAAGTTAAATTTAGAGGGGGCAAAAAAATTCATAAACCAATTTTAAATACAAGTACAAAAATCTTCTAAGTTTTAAAACTTGATGAAATCTTAGAAGTATTTTTAGATAATTTTTAATTTTGAATGCTTATCGTGCGTGAATCCCATGAAAGATTGTTTGATTCAAGTTTGAATTTTTTTTTGTTATTGGTTTGGATCGTGGTGAGTTACCGTTTGTTCGTCTCGATTGAGTTTTTATTTTTGGTTTGTTTGATCTTCATTGAAAATGGGATCATTTTGGTTGAGTAATTTATGTCTTTTATTACGATAATAGCGTCAATGATTTTGCTTTATTTTATAATGGAAAATGGAAAATGAAAAATGATGAATGAGCCTTTACCAACCCATCATTTCTAGTTTTTATAATTACTTTATTTTCACGCATCTAACTAATGGGTTCAGGATAATTTTTGTGTTACGAGTATAAATTTTGAATAGTTTGTTTCTCTTATTTCAAATAAAAATTATTTAAAACTTATAAAAAGATACCAAAATTAGTTTATGCTTTGAAATTAATTCATTAGTTTGTTTTGAATAGAAAGCAAATTTGGTTTGAGACTTTGATCATTTGGAGAATAATTCAAATTGAGCTATAAACAATAACCTAAATAAGTTTCTAAATTGTATTTAAATGTTTTTATTTGAAATTTCTTTTTAGTTTGAATATGAATATATATATATATATATATATATATATATATATATATATATATATATATATATATATATATACAATTAGCGGGCTATCGCTTAATTTTGCTGGGGTCGATTAATTTTGGAAAAAAAAAAATTGTTTTATAATGTAAGGTAAATTTTAAAAATTTTAAATAATATATATAAATCAATTCTCACTAAAATTTTATAAATTTTCTATTATCACGAGGTCAAATTGAAAATTTATAACTTTTGTCAATCAAATTTTAATCATATACTTACTTCATATCCTTTCAATATATGTCTCTCTATAATATTTTAAACTAAATAATAATCTAATTTATATTATTTTTAAAAATAAATAATAAATTACTTACTTATGAACAATTATGATTAAAAAGTATATTATGAAATAATATAGTGTATATATATACTATATATTGTTACTTCATTATATTTTCATTGTAATAATATATATATATATATATATATATATATATATATATATATATATATATACACCAAAGTATAAAGTGTTAAAAAATTTATTTGGGAGCCGCTTCAACCCCCAAATACAATTTTTTTAGAATTTTGTAATAATTTTGACTTCAATCACTGCTAAAACTTTTGGCCATATATATATATATATATATATATATATATATATATATATATATATATATATATATATATATGTTTGCATGATTCAATTAAATCATTATTTTTGTTGTTACTTATCACTTATAGTTCAATTCATTGTATATATTGAATTTCAAATATTAAATATTATCATACTCATTTCTAAATATTAAAAAAATTTTGATTAATTATGATATTATACATTACCATTAGTTTTTTAAGAAATCAATTATAAAAAAGCACGCTTTTTAGTTTATAATTGTTTCACACAAAATTTATTCTTTCTCGTATCTGTTTTAAATTTTATTCGCTATACCAAGAATTTTGTCACAAAACTTCAAATACTACTTTAACTACCTATTAGTTTTTAAGAAATTTTATTTTACTATGCAAAAACACAACATTACCTTTCATTAGTTTATATCAAAATTGTTAAATTCAAAGTGAAACAAAATATTATTTACTGCTTGACTTAAAAGTGTCGATTATAGATCTTATAAATGACGGCTTTCACCGTTATTATTAACATCTATCAGCGTGTTATTTTGTCAGCATTAAAATAACAAAAGTGGTATCGGTGGATTTAACATTTTCTTAAATTATATCAGGCTTTGCTTATTTTAAATTTTATTTTACCACTAATGCCCTTAAAACTACAAATATTACCTCATTGGGTCATTAGTTTTTCAAAACATATCAACTAATTGTTCAAATAAAAACCTCTATTACTTGAGTTATAGTTGAAAGTGAACCAAATGGATTTAGTTTAATTAATTCATCGTATTGCTTTGATTTAAAATTGTTCTTCAATTGTCTCGATTCTTTAATATAAACGATATATAGATTATGATTTAACACCATATTGTGGTGTTATTAGTTGAGGAGACATTATGGGAGTGGACATGAAAGTATATAAGGGTAGAAGCGTCATATATAATTATTAAACAAATTAGAAAAAAAAAAATTACAATTGGTTCGAGGTTTCGAATGAAAATCATTCAAATTAAATTTGGAGGCCTGACAAAAATTCATAAATTAATTTCAATACAAGTACTAGACCATTTTCTTGTAGTGAAAAATCAGTTATTCTGGAACTTCAATAATTCATAATAAATAGCCCTTTTATCAGAAAATTTTGAATCTTATGTCCTTCCATAGGAATTTCAATTCTCTACAACTTTGAAAGTTTAAGTTTTTCCAAATTCCAAACAAAAATTGACCGAAATTCACATACGGATGATTTTGCAGGCTATAATCAAATTTCTGTCAAAAATGGGGTCCATCAACACACAAAACATATGTTAAATATTTTTTTGTAACAAAAATACTCTTCTTCCTCATTTATTCATATATCACACATTCATTGTAAAAATATCATCATTATTATATTATTAAAATATAATAATATATTTAAATGAATTATTTTATCAGAAAGGATAAAATATCAATTTTCAACAATTGTCACTTTTCTAAAAATTCCTCCATTTATATCCACATAAATTAATATTTTCCTTATCATATAAATCAATAATTAATTATTCATAAATAATATTACAGAATCACAATTATGACAACTAGGTCGTTTCCAGGAAAGAGGGGGCTTTCCGATAAGGATTTCTCCTTACTGGCGCGCAATTAGGTGACCAAACCTCTCTTTAGACAAAACTTCCTTAGACATTGCCAATAATGCTATCTAATAATATTATTCAAATAATATAAATTATTGATTTGATAATGGGATATAATTGTGCGTTGATTATTATCAAACAACAATAATATAAAATATCAACGTAGCAATTATTGAATCAATAAAATAAAATATTGAACAGTAATTACTGTAACAATTATTGAGTAGTTCCTTCTTACGTAAGAATCAATAATTCAAAAATATTGTGCAATACTGCAAATAGCTTCTTGTAACAACAACGCCAGTATTACTTTACTTTACCCAAAAGTATTCCAACGATGTTAATTGTGAATAATTACGATGTTATTTATAAAAACTCAAATTTGTCATTTTCTTCATCCGACGCTTATTACATTATGGGGCCATAAAAAGTCGTGCCATCGTATTTAATATTCCCAAACAACAAGAATATTTCACGACCAAACGAATATTCCCCGAATAACAATAAGTATTTTATAGCCACATGCTTATTTTGAAAAAATTTCACATATCACCCTTAACTTTAACTTTTTATCAATTTAACTATTTACTAAATAGAAAAATTGAATACTTTTATTTCATAAAATTCGGGGTCTTACAATCTCCCCTCCTTATGAAATGTCGTCCTCAAAATTTACGTACCTAGTATTTCAAAGAGTTGAGAATACCTTGCTTTCATTTCACATTCCATCTTCCGTGTCCTCATGATTTGTCCATTGCCCATCTCCGTATTTTGATATCATTCTAGAATACAGCTTCAAAACAAAGGTTAATTGACATATCACAATTTGTCAACTTAAGTAAGAAAATTTAGCTTAGGTAGAACACACACTAGCGAAGGATATTACTCGTCTCTCCCTTCCTAGTTCTAATCCCGGATCTCCGCCAGAGATCATATCCCTAAGCTCTGATACCAAATGTAACTCTTGTCCCAACCGTGGATAGCACCTTACATTGATACCTATCAGTTTGCCACCGCAGAACGGCATCCCCTACAGAGAGTCGGCTTGCTTGCATCCCCATCAACGAGAAGTCACCAATGGTGAGGGCTCGAGGGCTCTTTACTTATAGCTCTGATACCAAATGTAACGCCCCCAAAATAGATCCATTCCATCCAACTTATTCTGAGTCGCCAAAAACATGGTACAGAAAACAACTACAACTTTATTACTACAATTGTCGTGCAAAATAAAACAACACACATATGTTGTAAGTTTTGATACAAATATATACCAAATGTGACTCATGACCCAACCATGATGATTACTCACAATGGTACCTTACATAAAATACAGATTAATAAGCTGCTTTAGAAATAAAATCATTTGGTATATATATATATACCTCCCAAGACTTTTATGGATTTGGTGAGATTTATCTCAAATTTTGAACAGCCCGAGATAATTTATTGAGTGAGCGGAAATTCAAAATCATTTGTGTTTTATTATATATATATATATATATATATATATAATAGTCTCATTTGGCGAGTTGTGGTGTGATGAGATGAATTACTTCAAGTATAACTTTTGACAAAACTACTTTTATAAGAAATTAAATAGTGTTTGGTTACATAATTTTGAAAGTGTTTTTAAAAGTATTAATGATAAATATATATGTGTTATAAAATTATGTATGTCTAGATTCATATTATGGATGTCTAGTACATGTAACTCCCATGTCCATTGAGTTATGAAACTCATAACCTTTGAGTTTTGTAACCTACTACTATTTATGTTAGTATTGATGTTATTATATCTATAAATAATATCATTTGTAAACCGAATGATTGATATATCAAAGGAAAAGAGAATGCTCTCTTTTCTCTAATCTTATTTGTTCTTGATTTTAGTAATATTTTATAAAAAAAATTTCTCTAATCTTGTTTATTCTTGATTTTAGTAATATTTTATAACACGTTATCGGCCACGATTGCTTCTCAATTTAAATCTTGAAGAATCATATTTGATTTGAAAAAGGTAAAAGGTATATATATATATATATATATATATATATATATGCGATTATTATATCCTCATTTTTATTTTTATTTTAGTGTACATGTACATAACATAACTTATATATATATAATTGGTTAACGTAAGAGTTATGGTATTGCTATCACGATACTATATATATGAATGTTTATAAGCTTGTGGGTTTCTTTGATAACTAATTATGTGTAAGTACATTATCATGTTGTTTTTAGCACATATGACTTGATTTTTTAAGGTACTTGTCTCATAACACGAGCTCATTTATATCACAAATGAGTTACTTTGACTAGCCATATAGTGTAACTATCTGCTATATATTATACCAAGTTATCTCAATTGTCTTCATGTATATGCTGCAGCGACCGACTTTGTGCTCTAATACTTACTCATTTTTATGCTGTTGTTGTTGCATCTTCTTATTTATATGATGTGTACTCTTGTGCACTGCATTGTTGCTTACTTTTGATTGATCATTTTTTTTCTCTTTTGCGTTATATGTTTTTTTTTACATCCACACATCATATATTTCTTCAGTTCTACTTTTTATTAGTCTTCGCATATTGTTGCTTACTGTTCACTTACTATTAAATACTTCAATTAGCATCCTTATCTTCATGGCTCGTTATACTTGGTTTGAATGTACAAGAAAAAAGGTAGACATATAAAAGATTTTTCATAGTCAAATTTAAATAAATATATATTGTATGCTTATATAATTTTTATAACTAGATATTCATGCACATGTGGATAGTTATAATAAACTAAATTTTTAATGATTTTTGATATATTTTTGTATGAAGTTACAATGACAAATATACTTAGTAGTGTTGGTTTGTTATTTAGTTTTAATGGACAAATTTAGTTTCGTGTTTTACTTCATTTCTAAAATTGTTTCATTACAATTAAATCAACATATATAATTATTTAATTTGATGGAAATATGTTTAGTTATTTAATAGTCAAATCTTATAAATTTGAATTTGTTGCCATTGATTTATATCGAGCAAGAATTGTTTATAATGGAATCTTGATGTTGAGATTCATATAAAGGCAAAAGAACCTTGGAGATACAATTAAAGTTGGCAATCATGCATCCCCACGGAGGATCATGCAAAATTAATGATTTTATTATTCGCTATCATCTCCATGAAAAATTAAAATATGAGTATATTACAGTAAAAGACTCACTCGTCTTATGAAATGATTTAAAGAAAGATATAAGAATCAAAAATTTATAATTCTCCCAAAAGCTCGTTATAATTGGTTGCACCTGAAGTTGCAAGATTTTAGAAGTGTTGAGTGAGAACAATTCTATATTTTTTTAAATAATCCCACTATTAAAATTATGTGGAAAAAAAAATAAAACACTAATGAAGACATGTTAGAGAAAATATTTATTATATTTTCATACCTCGAATATGCTCTTGCAGTAGCAATATCGAGAGCGCAAGTTCACAAAATATTCCCTGAAGCGATAAAGGAAACTATGTTCACAGAAGTGATATTATGTCTTCTAGTGGCCGTACAAAATAATGAGTTTTTATTTGAAAAATCAACAATCTCGCCGATGATTCTATTACATTCCACAAGTGAATAGAACATCATTTGATAATCATAGAGGAAATTATGGTTGTGGTTGTGGTCAGTGGTAGTGGGCGTGAAAGAACAATCAATATAGAAAAGGGAATGTACCCGTCGTACTCCTAAACATTTGGTAGATTTGTACCAAGACTCCATAAAAGAAAAGGAAATAAAATTAAAATAAATTTTATTGATCATAATGATCTTGAAGATCCCATGAATTATTTTGACTTTTCAAATGGAGTGGATATACATTATAATGATTATCATATTGAAACCAATATTGAAGGCAATGAAGAATTTCTTTATATTACTTCAATAGTATCGGGCTAGAAGCTCATATTAGAAAAACTGTATATTTTCTCTTCTGGGTTATATTATACTAAAATGAGAATAGTTGAAATAAATGTTGTAATACACCAGAAGTGTGCAATACAACAGAAGTGTTAGGATCCAAATGTTTTTATGATTTGGCATGAGCATTTAGGATCAATAATGATGCATTGAATTATTGAAAACTCCCATGAACATCCCTTAAAGAATCGGAAGATTCCTTTACACATGATTATATCAAAGTAAATTAATTACCAAACTATCACATTTAATTATTGTTATTTAGTGTTCATCTTTCTAAGAAAGAATTCAAAGTGATATTTTTAAGGTGTGTTTTGAGGATTGTTATTTTAATAGTCTTCCCACCATTAGGGGAGAAAAGTCGTTACTCAAGCACTGACGTGACATCATCATCAAGCAAGCACGACGGGAGATTAATTGGAATGTTTCAACGTTATTTAATCTTGATCCTTATACAAATCAATATGAACTAGAAGTTCAAAGGATAATTCATTTGCAATGAATTGCAAATCAATTACCAGAATTATTCACCGATAATAAGAAAATAATGATATCTCACATTCTAGCTGCTAATACTCTAGCAGAGATTGAAGTCCACAATAGACAATCGCTAATCTGATGAAAATTGAATTAAACCCACACCTGAAGCGTGGAAGATCTATCAGTGTTAAAAAATAAAATTTTCCAGAAGAAGAAGGTACAAGAAAAACAAGTTGCAGTTTATAAAGAGGCTATACCCATGAAACAGGCTACAAAATTTATCGATCTATCCAAAACTTATGAAAAAAAATCCTGTAAATAAAACTTTTGAAGAGTTATCCCCTGAAGAGGATGAGTTATCCCCTTAAGAGGATCAGGTACCTGAAAATAATGACATTGATCGATGCATTATGTATATACAGGAGACGTATATATTGGATAGAAATAAAATTGTTTTCGACAACATATTTTCATATAAAATTATTCTTGATATTACCAGAAGTAATGATCATGAATATAAACCACAAATCGTTGATGAATGTAGAAATATTTGGCCAATGTGGAAAGCGACGATTTAAGCATAATTAAATTCCCTAAATAAACGTGAAGTTTTTGGACCTGTAGTCCGAACACCTAAAGGTGTAATGTCTGTTGGATACAAATGCGTATTTGTACATAAACAAAATGAGAAAAATGAAATTATATGGTACAAAGCGAGACTTGTAGCACAAGGTTTCTCGCAGAGACATGATGTTAATTATGAAGAAACATATGCTCCTATAATGGACGCAATTACATTCAGATTTTTAATTAGCTTCGTAGCAAGAGAAATTAATAGAGGTTGTTACATCATATCTGTATGGATCATTAGATAATGATATCTACATGAAAATCCCTGAAGGATATAAAAAAATTTCTAATGCATATAATTCTACATCTCGAAGTATGTATTCTATCAAGCTACAAAGATTCTTATATGAGTTTAAGCAATCCAGGATGCATATTGTGGTATAATCGCTTTGAGTGGATATCTTTTGAAATAAGGATTTGAGAATAATTCAATTTGTGCATGCATTTTTATCAAAAGATCATAATCTAGATTTGCTATTATTACTGTATTTATTGATGAAAGATCTTGCCCTAGAAGAGTCGACAAAAAATATCAAATTTAAGATGAAAGATATTGATAAGACAAATTTTTGTCTTGGCATAAAATTGAACTATGGAATTCTTGTACACAGAAAAAGTCCTGAAGTAACTTTACATGGATAATGTTAATCCTTTAAGTACTCCAATGATGAGTTGGTCACTTGATATATATCAAGAAATATCCGTTTTGACCACAAGAAAATGATGAAGAAACTTTTGGTCTTGAAGTACCATAACTTCATGAAAATTGGTGTTTTGGTCCCAAGTACTATATCTTAATATAATTGGTACTTTGATGTATCTTGCAAATTTGACAAGACACGATATAACATTTGCGATTAACATACTAGCAATGTATAGTTATGCACCAACTCGAATACATTGTAATGAAATTAAACATATTTTATGTGAGACTGTTGATTT
The DNA here is from genome assembly GCA_020205615.1 of Panax quinquefolius. Taxonomy (NCBI): domain Eukaryota; kingdom Viridiplantae; phylum Streptophyta; class Magnoliopsida; order Apiales; family Araliaceae; genus Panax; species Panax quinquefolius. The sequence continues at coordinate 46,059,014 of CM035169.1, read as the reverse complement.
GGGATTATTTTATCCAAAGGGTGATAGAACCAAGCATATTGCACCAAAATTATTTTATACACATGAGCCCCAGAAGAATGGCAATATTGATATCTAGCATATATGATCATGTGATAATTTGGTTGATATATTCATTAAGTTATTACCAACTATGATTTTGAAGAAGATGGTGCACAATATTGGCATACTTCAACTTAATGATATTTTTACCATGAACAATAGAAATTCTATGTACTTATGAAGGGAGTAAAAATGATATGTCTTTGATTGTACTCTTTTTCCTTCGCTAAAGTTTTTTTTCCACTGGGTTTTCCTTTGCAAGGTTTTAATGAGGCAATCCCAATGCACTAGAAGTTATACAAGAATATTGTACTCTTTTTCTTCGCCAAAAATTTTTCCCACTGGGTTTTTTTTAAAGTTTTTTTAACGAGGCACATTCTTAGAAAATTGCTACAAAAGAACTCCATCCATTATGTATGAAGACAATGTTGCATGTATAGCTCAATTAAAAGGAGGATACATCAAAAGAGATAGAACAAAGCACATCTCGATCACCGAAATTCTTTTTCACACATGACTTTGAAAAATGTGGTGACGTTGATATTCAGCAAATTCGATCAAAAGATAATCTAGCAGATTTGTTCACCTAAGCATTACCAACTACAATGTTTGAAGGATTGCGTCACAATATTGGAATGCGACAGCTGAAGGACTTAAGGATATATTCATGAGGGGGAGCTAATACGCGCTGCACTCTTTTTCCCTTAACCAAGGTTTTTTTTCATTAGGTTTTTCTTGGTAAGGTTTTTTTCCATTAGGTTTTTCTTGGTAAGGTTTTTAATGAGACAGCTTTCAATGCGTATAGCTATACAATAGACATCCAAGGGAGAGTGTTATAAAATTATGTATGTCTAGATTCATATTATGGATGTCTAGGTACATGTAACTCCCATGTCCATTGAGTTATGAAACTCATAACCTTTGAGTTTTGTAACCTACTACTATTTATGTTAGTATTGATGTTATTATATCTATAAATAATAACATTTGTAAAGTGAATGATTGATATATCAAAGGAAAAAGAGAATGCTCTCTTTTCTCTAAATCTTGTTTGTTCTTGATTTTAGTAATATTTTATAACAATTTTTCTCTAATCTTGTTTGTTCTTGATTTTAGTAATATATTATAACAATATATACCATATATAATAAGGAGAAGAACAAAAAAAAGTTGGCTGAGTTAAGTGAATTTTTTTGATTGGTCATGAGTTGACTCAGAAAATATATATTCTTTTTTTGTTATTTATAAAAATAAACTCTAAAACCTTATTCAAAAATTAAAACATGCTTACCATATTAAAAACTGCTATTATCTCTTTCAAGTTTTTCTTTTTTTCTTTTTGTATATATTTATAGATTGATTATCTAAATCTTTAAAGTGCATAAATAATATTTAATATATTGTTAATATGAGATTGTTTGTTAATTTTATATACTCATTATTTCAAAATAAGATTACTATTGACCTTTTGAATTTTATTTGAACATATTTAAATTCAAAATTGATATATTTATTAAACATATAAATAATTATAATATTTTATTGATGTATAGTTGTACTATCATATAAATTTGAAATGTTTCAAATTAATTTTAAAAAAATAATTATTTTATATTTTGGAACAGGAGAATACCATTTATATATTGATGAAGATTTGTGACAAAAGTATTCATTTTAGTAATTCATCCATTACCATCTTTACTTCTCAAAATATTTATTTTTCGTAATTTACACCTGAAATAAATGATTATCAAATTTTATACACCAAACACTTTTTACTTTTTACTAATTTAGGTACTTTTTATTTACCAAAATTTTTTTATTTTTTAAAATTAATTATAAGCAAAAGGTAATAAATCCGCTAGCTTTTCATCTTTGAAAATTTGACAGTTTCTTTATTTTTTGAGTGAACTACAAGAAATAAATTGAACAATTTCTTTATTTTTTAGTGAACTACAAGAATATTAAGTTGGTAGGATTTATCAAAGAGATATGGTCAATAATAATATTTAAAAATAATTTCCCCGAATTTATGGTTTCAATATTAAGAATTCCAATTTTTTATGACGCAATGACACTGTAAAATTGAATCTCTATCCAACAGGAATACATGATGACCCAATGACACTGCAAAATAGAGATAAAGAAACTATTGTGAATGCTCTTAAATGAAAAAGATATGATATCTTGAATAATAATAACAATTCATTGTACGTAATAATTATTCACTTACCATAAATATAAGATAATATTCAAGCAAACATTCCATAAAAAAAATTAATTACTTAATTAATAGGGGAGTAAATTCTAGGTCTTCATTATATATAGAGGTTATGATTAACACCATATTCTTTGTTATAAGTTGAGGAGCACTACAGGGAAGCCATTAAAGTTAAGGTATTCTTCTTCATTATTATAATGTCTCTTCTTTCCCAATAAACAACCAAGTAAAAATAGTTTTACATTTATTATATTATATTATTATGGATCTGAGTACGGTTACCTTTAAACTCAATTATAAATTCTTGACTTCTTAATTCTTTTACATTTTGTATTTGTTTTTTATTTCTTTATTACTATTTTTTTTACTGCATTGAAAAATTATGCATATATGGGTCGAGTGTGATCTGGATTTCTAGAGTTTAGAATATTATTAACAGTTAATTAATTTATTTCTTTAGATCTACAATCTGAACCCTCTCTAATCTCTACGTTTATTTATTATTTTGAATGTTTTCACTTTAGTGGATATTAATAGAAAATTCGATTACAAACTATGGGTAAGACACATGTCTCACATTAAAAGGAAAAAAAAACAACCAAAAATCCTTCATTATAAGCTTATGGTGAAAATCGAGCATGAAATCAGAAGTTATCAATTGCTCTCTTCTACAATCATGGTAATACCTCGTTAGCTATTTAATTTTTTAGTTAACTTCATATTAGGATTCCATTTATTCTTTAATTTCTTTTCATACATATTTAAATTTAATAAAATTTATCATAAATAATTATCAATGCAATAAAATTTGTCGCAAGTAATTGTGTCGATGGTACAATCGTTAAAAGCAATATTTTTGTATTGCTAAATATGTATTAGAGAAAATTAAAGCATAAATGTAATGGAAGGATCCTAATCCGAGAACTTCGAATAGCTATAAATTTTTTTTAATAAATTCTCTATTATTTTATATACATAAGTGTTCCTCCATTTATGTAGTAATTAGTTGAACTCCCTAATCTAATTAATTATAATATGTGCATGCAGATGGGCCGAACTAAGCTAAACATGAAGCTCATAGAAAACGAAAAAACTCGGAATTTCACTTTCCAGAAGAGGAAGAGTACTGTGAAAAAGAAAATTTATGAACTATCAACTCTTTGTGGTGTCGAAGTGGGCCTCGTCATTTATGGGCCCACAATTAATAACAACGATTTGCTCGAACTTGAAATCTGGCCTGCAAATCGTGACAATGAAATTCTCCAATTGATCAACAAATACAAAGCCCAATCCCCTGAAGCACGTAAGAAGAGAACATTTCATTTATCAGACTACTTTGTGGACCGTAAGAAAAATGCCCAAAATGAGCTTGCAAAATTGCGAAAAATAAATGACCATGCCCAGTACCCCACGTGGGACCACCGGTATAATGGTTTATCGATAGATCAACTAAGGAAAATTAGTAGCATGTTGGAAATGAAGCTTAATGATGCAAAGATTAGACATTATAATTATGTTTATTTTATACAACAACAAGAGTTGTGGCAGAAGCAACAACAACAACAACAACAACAACAATGCTTGTTCAACAACTTTTTGAATACGGTCAACTCACAAGAGCCGTGTGAGCAGCCCTACAATTATCAGTTGCAGCAGGGGATTAGTACTTTTGATCATCCCATGTATTTATCCTCGATCAATCAACTTGAACCGTTCGATCAACCCTACAATTATCAGCTGCAGCATGGGTTTAATACTTTTGATCATCGTACGAATTTAATTTCGAATTCAAGGATGATTGAGTCAATTAATGATATTGATTATGTTGAGGGCGCCTCTAGTTGCAAAAATATCGTGTATGGGCCTATGCTTAAGGCCGAACCGGGGGTTTATGACGAGCTGATTAAGGCTGGGATGGTGGAGAGTATTGACATTATGAAAAATTTAATTAGGGCACCCCAAATGAGCTATTTTGGGGAGGCCATGCAACCTATGCCACATGAGTACAGTATGGAATACCCTATGTGGGCAGCTGGTGGTGCTACGACGGATCAATTGCATGATTTTTCTCAAATGGATGGTCATAAATAGTATAAAAATTGCAATTATGATGTGAAAAGCCGTGAATAATTTAAGGTACAAAATTTGGATATTAACTTACTTCAAGAAGATTGATTTATATGCTTATTAATTTAGTTAGTTGATGTAGAATTTAGTTTATTTTTGTGTTGGTTTTATAAACTCTTTATACTAATTTAAACAGTGGTAGAAATTCCATTTGAATGATTTGCACTGATATATTTCTAATTCATGCCATTATAAGATTTTCTAATTATTGTTGAATGTGAAAATTCTTGGTTTGTTTCTGAGCCAAGACCTGAAATAGGTGGCTAAATTATATATGCAATTTTTTGAGTTGTTGAAAAAGTGAAAGGCTTTGTTGTATTCCAAGTGTTTTTGGGTTGTGCCATGACATAAGACCACAAAATTAGTAATATTACCTAGTCCCAAAAGATGGTCTCATTTCCACTTTTTTCTGTTAGCTTTTTTTCTTTTCTTCGTTTTTTTTTCTTTTTTATGGCGTTGGAATTGTGTTGTGGGATGTCAATGGGAATTTGAATTTCATGTTACGTACACACTCCATTGTATATAATTTAATTTTTTTTTTATGTATTTACTAAAACAAAAGTAATACATATATATATATATATATATATGATATTTTTATCGTTTAGCGTCATAAGTCGATGCAACATTTGTTATAAAAAAATAATTAAAAAAAGGTATATGCTTAATTATATAGAGTCAAAGGTTTGACTATTTCATGAAATTTAAAACTTTTAAACCACGATAAATTATATTTGTTTGCATGATTCCGAATTATATATGTTTGCAAGATTTCGAATTATATCATTATTTTTGTAGATACTTATCACTTGTAGCTTTGTAATGCAGTTATATATCATACTCATTTCTAAATGTTAAAAAGGATTAAAATAATAATAATAATAAATAATATAATCTAAGTTTATTTTACGTCACTTTCTAATATTTGTAGTATTATATTATTTTATTATTTCTAAGACCCACGAGTGTTAATTATGGTCAAAAGATGCAAGCGTTGGACACTCTATTTTTTACAAGATGCATCTCACAGGCTAAAGTATTGACTTACCACCACGACAAAAATTGGAGGCCCGATCACTTCGGCTGAACTAAAGTTTAGTTTACAATGAATGAAGGCCCACAACAATAGGCCCAGCAACCCGTTATGATCTCACTTACTGAACATATAGCATACAAAAAAATTGAACATATCTAGGGAGAATGATTCGTATTATGTATTTGCTATGAATTAAAAAGGGCAAATATCATCTCTACCTTCCATTATAATTATGAACGGATGAAATTTAAAACCTGCAGCCGAGGTCCACTACAATTTCTAGCAGACTGAATCAAAAATATTTTTAGACTAATTACCCCATCAGGTCAAAGTATCAGTAAAAAAAAACACAGAGTCTACTAGAAATTTTAGCGTGTATGCATATTAAGTTCTGAATAAACTCGTGAACAACCAAGCCCTCACAGCTTAATGGTAAAATAAACTACTCATAAGACTTGGGTGCATGAGGTTTTGGAATCCATTTTTGTCATAGGCAAGAATGTTAAATTTCAGTCGACTATAACAAAAAAAAAAACTCATGAACTGAAAGGAACATAGAGGTCTGGCCTTGGAGATTACAGATCCTACAACTAGAATAAGCAACAAGTATTACCTGTTAACAACTAGCAAAACAAAGAAAACTAACATTATCTCACAAAACAAATTCGCATCAAGAGGGAATACTTATGCATTGGTGATATAGCCGAGGCTAATGTAATTTTCGTAATTTTTATTGCAATTCCAAAGTTCATAACAATTAACAAATATGAACGAGTATACGGCAAGGAATAAACATAAGTAAGACATTAAGTTTGTCTACAAAGGAAGAATCATACAAAAACTTGGCGAATTTCTACAGGAGATATGCCAACAACAACGACAAACAAGAATATACAGGTGGAAACAAGCTGACTAATCATTCAGCATATAAATGCAGTAATTAGCTATAGCTCTAAGTACCTTCACTTGTTGTATCTTTTGCTGGTTTGAAAAGGGGCAATGGAGATATTAAGCATGCTTATTGCACTCATAGTTGTGCTTTTGGTTGCGTTCTTGCTGAATGCATGGGCTTCTCCAAATGCAATGGATGGAATTCCAGGCAGCCTAGGCTGGCCTGTTATTGGCGAAAGTTTCTCATTCATATCAGAATTTTCAAGCCCTGCTGGAATTTATAGCTTCTTCAGAAACAGACAACAGAGGTAGTGATATCAATCAAATGTATATATTAGAATAATTCATTTTCATCTTACTAATATTATAACTTCTTGTAATAGGTACGGAAAGGTGTTCAAGACCTATATATTGGGTAGATATACTGTTTTCATGACTGGGAGAGAAGCAAGCAAGATTTTACTAACAGGGAAAGATGGGATGGTTACCTTGAACCTCTTCTACACCGGGAAGCAGGTGCTTGGCCCCACCAGCTTGCTCCAACAGTCTGGAGAAGAACACAAGCGGCTCAGGCGGTTGATTGCTGAGCCCTTTTCAGTTGATGGGCTTAAGAAATATTTCCAATTTATGAACACTTTGGCTGCTGAAACATTAGACCAATGGCCCGGACGCGAGGTCTTGGTTCTTGAAGAGGCTTCTACAGTTAAGCTTTGACTATGTTCTGTATACTGAAAGGTTGTCATGACAAGTTGTTTCTTGAGATAAAAATGAATTTCCCTTTTTGCAGTTCACACTCAAGGTTATAGGCAACATGATAATGAGCTTAGAGCCAACTGGTATGGAGCAAGAAAAATTTAGAGCTAATTTCAAAGTCATTTCCTCCTCGTTTGCATCCTTGCCATTTAAAATTCCAGGAACTGCTTTTCATCGAGGCATCAAGGTAATGATTCGTAATAGACACATTGTTTATATGAGTTAGCTCATTAAATACCTACAACAAACTGAAAAGATATACACAAGGATTGAAAGTTAATTCCTCGCAACTTAAAACTTTGAAGGAAAATTATTATTGAAAGTACTGATAACTTGTTTTCATCTGATCAGGCTCGTGATAGGATGTACGCCATGTTAGATTCGATAATTTCCAACAGAAAAACTGGAAATAGTTTACAACAGGATTTCTTGGAGTCCCTGATACAGAAACACAGCAAATATGACTCACAAGGAGAAGATAATAATGAAAAACTAACAGATACACAAATGAAGGACAACATATTGACCTTGCTTATTGCAGGTCATGATACCACAACTGCAGCCCTGACATGGCTCATCAAATTCCTGGAGGAAAATCCAGATGTTTTGGCACGGCTCAGGGTAATGGTTCACATTCTAGCACTGGTCAAATTTCTTTTCTATGAGTATTGTTGCTGGGAATCTGATAGTAAATTTGCAGAAGGAACACATGGATATACAAGATAACAGGAAAAATGGATCAAGTCTCACATGGTCAGAAGTCATAAACATGCCTTACACCGCCAAAGTTAGCAGCATCTCCATTGTTTTTGTTCTAATACTAAGATTTACTAGAATTTTTAACATATTTTGATTTATTCAATTCTTCCGATATTAGGTAATCAACGAAACCCTTCGTATAGCCACAATCTTACCTTGGTTTTCAAGAAAAGCTGCACAGGACTTTCAGATTAATGGTATGAATTCGCCTTAAATCAATTGCACCACCATCCGTTCCTGCTGAAGCAGAACTTGTGGAAATAAACTTTTTCAATGTTTCAGGGTGTAATATCAAAAAAGGCTGGGCTGTTAATTTGGATGTGGTATCTATTCATCATGATCCTGAAAATTTCCCTGATCCTCAGAAGTTCAATCCCTCTAGATTCGATGTAAGCACCTCTCAATTCATTATTGAGATCTCCAATTGTGTTCCCTTCCATTTGAGTGACAAATAAAACCGTCTTCACTCAACTGCAGGAGCCCATAAAGCCCTTCAGCTTCCTTGGATTTGGAAGCGGACCTCGGATGTGTCCTGGAATCAACCTGGCAAAGCTGGAAATTTCTGTTTTCATTCATCACCTTGTCTGCAGATACAAGTAAGTGAACAACAAAAAGCATTTAAATTGAGCAGACAATGAACTAGCAGAAGACACCTCCAAGCCAGTACACTGTAACATTGGTAAATCTGGAATTATAGGAAGCTATGTTCCAATTTGACAATGTGACCTTCATTGCAGGTGGAAACCACTGCAGAAAGACAACACCGTCCATCCAACACTTGTTCGGATGCCAAAGAGCAACTATCCCATCATAGTTGAGTCACTGTAAACAAAAGATACAACTGTTTTTTTAAGTAATGACATTATAAATGTTGAAGTTGCCAATCCAAGGAACAAGCAATAGTAAACTTACTGCAAATCTCTCAAACAGTTGACGCACAAATTTGTGTGTGTATCTCAAGTAATTGGGGGGGGGGGGGGGGGGGGGGGGGGGGGAATACACAGAATCCCGGAAACTGAAAAACAAATGGCTTGCAAAAGATCCCATTTCTCACCAGTAATGGGGAAAAAATTGGAAACTAAAACAAATGGTTTGCAAAGAATCCATCTCTCACCAGTAATGACAACTCATTAATTGCTTCACATGTCATAATGAAAAAAAAAAGTGAGAATATTTTGTTAGCAATGTCATACTCTCAACCTCGATAGTAATCACAAGACTATTCTCAGAACAAGAATCACTTAGAAAGTGTCGTACTCCATACAAGAGATTCAACAAAACTGCAGTCAAAAAGTAAAGCTAATCTAGAATTAGAAACATCGTTATGAATTAATACAGCCACCTCAAAATAGTATCATCCGATGTAAATTCTACCGTTATATCACAGACAAACAAAAGTTGAACCAAGGCTTTCGAATTGATTGATAAATTAGTTGCAAAGAGAACAGGTACAACTCTCTTTCCCTATATCATCTGCAAGACAAGGAGGCTTGACTTTATTGTCTTGATACCAGATCGTGCGTTTTTGAATTAATTCATCCAAGAAATCATTCAACTTATCAATAGTTACATTAGGCATCACAATGACGTGCGCCATATTTCTCTCACATGCAAGCTGCCACCGACGAACAAACTCCTCATCCTGAGGTCGCTCAAACACAACTGTGCTGCTCAGCTCATTGAGCATAGCACTAATCCCTGCTTCCCTAAGACGGTTCTTCAAGTAATGAGCATTTCTAAGGCACTTTTGAACCTCCTTTTGGAATCCTTTGTAACCCTTCTTGTTCAGAGTGTACCAAAGGAAAATTGGAGCATGGCCATTCCGACTTCCCATAATGGTGGCATCCCTTGAAGCAAGGTACTCAACATTACTTGAGAGAACATTTATGTGCTTCATCCTCGTTAGCTGGACTCCACAAGGCACTGGACATCCAACAAACTTGTGGCCAGATACGCTGACACTTCCAATGGGCTTCTTGAAACTAACCTTGGGTGCCTGTTAAATACAAGGATGGATGAGCACAATCACAAAAGAAATATGAACAAGACAACACGCAACTGCATATCAAACACCACACTAGATCACGTGAACCGAGTGTCTGCAAGGTAAAGGATATTTAAATTAAGATAATTATTTTAAGTACTTGTACCCATCTTCCATCACACGGCTATTCAACCAACTTTGAATTTTCTTTTTATTCCAACTAAAACATTTTTGAATATTTTCACACGTGAATTTTATCAAGAGAGTCGGAAAGAACTCCTGGTAAAACGCATATGTTAATAAGCTCAAGGCCTCTTTTATAAGCAAGATGTATACGGTGGGTGCTCAAACTAATACACTTACACGCTTGACAAATGGCATCATGAGCCCAAACAAAGCTCCGTCACAGTGAATATAAAATTTGTCATGTGAGAATCCACAATCTTCAAGGGTCTGTATAACAAGATCAAGATCATCAACAGCCCCTTTGACAGTTGTTCCTGCAATACAAAGATGGTATTCAATTAATGGGAGGTCTTGATGGGTGCTTTGGCATAGAGGTTGGTATAGGCAGTAGCCGGCTAAGGGGGAAGAGTAAGTACCAATATTGACATTGATGATAGCTGGTTTGTCTTTATTAGCAAGCAAGTGGGATTTGAAATCTCCACAATCTATCTCCCCAGTGACTAAAGTGCCAACCTTCACACATTCCATCCTGTACATTCGTGCTGCTTTGAAGACAGAGTAATGCGACTCTCGTGATGCATACAGAATTCCATCGGGAAACACTTCTCTTCTGCACAATCAGAAAATGATTATATCAAGACAGTTCTTAAATAGCCTGCTGAACCTTATGTATATGCAAATAGAGGATTACTAAGTAAAGCTAAAAAATACTGACCCAACTAGGATCCCGTGAAGATTGCCTTCTGTTCCACAATTTGTAATGTATCCCCAGTATTCATTTTTCTCAATTTCCCATAGACGAGCAAACCAATCCAAAACACCAACCTCAAACTGTCTTGAATGGACACCATAGTTGCTCTCGATGAAAGGATCACCGAGGTTATTGATGGAAAAATGTTGCAACTGCCCAAGGGCACCGTAATCGAACTCGAGGTTATATGGATAGCCTATAATAGAGTGAAATCCAGATGCCTTAGAGATAGTTACCAGGAGGCCTCATTGATGGCTAATCCTACTAGTTCATGAATAGAATACATATGTTTGGGAAACTATTAAAGGCTCCAAACTGCAACACCTTTAATTGTTTTTAAAGAAGACACTCAATGAAACAAATGTCCATCAGATAAGGAATTTGCATGAGACCACATAACATTAAGTCTATGCCACTTTTACATTGTGTATAACAAACAACATTTCATTTTGTAAGATGCATCAAAACAATACAGTTGTGACAATTTTTAATGGTTACATTTCAAGCAACAGTTCACCTGAAGCCAGCACAAATAAATCATTTTACTTACACTTTCACAGAGGACGAAGGGGAGGGCATGTGATGTACCAATTGCAGAAAAAAAATCCAGTAACGAACAAGTAACAACAAATGGACGAAGTATAACTAATTCTAAAACAGATGCATGAAAGCATTTTTTTTAATTTCCTATTTAAATTTAACAACTATTAACTGTGTCTGCATGTCTTACGAAATTTTGGCTTCAGATATCCAAGACTTGGAAAATTCTAATTCAGATATTATATCAGAATTTCATATCTAGCTAATCTTTGGTTGAAAAAGAGTATCCAATAACATTATAGATAAAACTCATGCACTTCACTCTAAAATTCCATTGATCCTAATTGCTTGGTACACCTAAGGCAATATTGAAAAGTTATGCTTTTAATCAAGGCCCCCGTGAGTCTGTGACACATCAACACCAATATGCCTGTAACCAGCAATGCCCCCACATTAAAGCATTTCAGTAGTAGTCCTGTTATTGGTGAAGCCTGGTCTAACTTTAACTCAGATATGATTGTATGCAAATATGATTGTTAAGCCACCCAAAGGTAATTGGTCCAGTCCTGGTACAGAGGCCAGTAGGTTCAGCACAGAATTAGGCTAGTTTTGTACTTTTAGGGTGAATAAGGGTTTCTTGTATTGCACTATATAAGGAGGGGATCTTCGTATCCTGCAATGTAAAATGTATTTCTGAGATAGTGGGATTGTTTTGCCGCCAACTGTGGATGTACCCAACCTTCGGGTGAACCATGTAAATTTTGTGTCTTGTGTGATTGTTTTTCTTTCAATCTTTAGCTATTATTTTTCGTTGCATTGTTAATTGTTGACAAGTCCAACAGTAGAGAAACTAATCCCAAATCATAATCCCTTCATTCCAAAATTGAGGATACATTTTCCTTTTTAGTCTATTCCAAATACATTTTTATTTTTAGACTATAGAGTAACATAAAGTTCCTATATGCCATTATTTTTATTCATGATTGATTGAGTACTATTATGCCACCACTATTACATTTCTAGCGTATATGTTTGAAAAAAATATATTTTCCTTAAAAGTCGTCTTTTAGAAAATATACCTCTAATTTTGGATCAAAGTATAAGATGGAGTATAAGGATTACTTACTCATGTTTACACTTCAAAAAAATTTCAACAATTTGCTTCTCCAGTTTGAGTTCATAGCAAGCAACCTCAACAAGAACTAAAACAAAATGTAGCCATTTTCAAGTTTCAACAGTCTCTTACCTACCATGCCTTTATATCTGCAAGAGTTTTTACTTCCAATGGCTACTCTGCATTCACCATCAAGCATCAAGTCTCTATTTGAGAATTGAGGGGAAAACACTAATTTTGGCTCTTAAATCCCTGATTTTAGGTCTTTTAAATGATAACTCATTTTAACAAGTTGTCTTTCCAAACTAGCTGAAAAATATGATATTTAACTATCTACCTACCTATCTATATATGATGATAATAATAACAACAAAAATCAAAATTCAGAGAACACACAGATCCTATCATCATAAAATCGAATAACTATAGTCAAAAAACAAGCAATTACAAACAAAGCACATTATAAAATTATATATACGAATACATATATCCTACCTCATCTCCAAAATTAAAAATACACTTTTTGAAGTCAATTTCTAAAATTCAAAATTGATATGAATTCGTTTAGGTTGAAAAGAATAAATATGACAATGAATAGTAATTTTTTTAGTAGTTTATTGCAATTATATGTGTATATAAGAATTAGTACTTAGTTCTCTCGGTGAGATTCTTCCGATACCGAGCCAACACACTAAGCATCCTTATCTCCAGTCTAGGCACGTGGTATGCACGTTCCTCCACAGCACAATCTCACTCTTCTTCTTCCCACCTAATTCCCCATTGCCAGCCTCACCATCCGATACCACCACCGGCGGCACCGGCTCCGAAACCACAGCCGTCGGATCGAACTCCTCCGTCGCCAACTCCATTTTACCATTCGATTGTACTGACATCGTCGATTCCATTCCAACCATAGAGCTCTGCTACACCAAAAACAACATTGAAACAGATCAATAAAAATGAAATATACATATACACAGTTATATACTTACAATATATACATATATATATATATATATATATATTGAGATATAGAACCGAAATGAATGAAGATATTTTTGTAAAAAGAGTATGGATGAATAGCTTAGATCTTAGCAGTTGGATCTCAAAATTAAATATAACAATTTAATTTTATAAACGCGCGAAAGGTACAGGGTTAAATTTGTAAACGGGCTAATATAATTTAATTTTGTGCAACTATTTCAATATTCAAAATTAAATACTAAATTTAATTTTATTAACAATACATTAAATTTTAAATAAATTTTAATATTAATTTAAAATTTTATTAAATACTAAATAATTATATTAATTAAAATTAAATAAATTTATATTAATTTAAATTTATATGTTATTATTTATTTTAAAATAAAATATATATTAAATTTAAAAATAAAAATAATAATAAAAAACAAAAAGTTTTTCAATACAAAATTAGACGTGGCACTGTTATCAATGTAGTAATTATAGTGGTATAAAATACTAGTAATTACTCGTGCCTTCTCTCCCTCTTTCCGTTTCAACAATTTAAAAATTAAAATGAATCTGAACCGTTCTTGTGATTTCTTGTCCAAATCAATTAGTTCTATCTTATAGATGATTAATGTCTAATTTACTTATTTAAAAAAAACATGACTTTATTAATATACTTATATGGGATTTACTAGGTAAAATTGAAACCTAATTTATATCACTCCTCCAACTTAAGTTTTCTTTTATGGGAAAATGATTTATATGAAGTAAAAAAAAAATACATTGGACATCATAAAAGATAGGAGTACTTTATTTTTTGAATCATGCAAATTTCTGTCTTTTTTAATGGGAATTAGTCAAATTACAAGCAAACATTGTTTCTTTTGGTGGAAAAATAATCAAATGAGCCTTTTTTTTTCTTATAACAGATCAGACTTTTTAGTCGTCCTCACTAGAAAATAATCATTAATTTCCTATGAAATAAATAATTAATTATACATAATATAAAATAGTATAATTACATGCACAATATTTATAATTAATAACTTTTCAGCTCCTAGAACTATTGGTTTAGGTAATCGACGTGAAAATATGAAATTTCAATATGAATAATGAGCGAGTCTCACCTGCATGTGAAAAAGACACGTGAATATATCAATTTTCATGTAAAATATCAGTTTCTTTGTTGCTAATCTCAAGATTTTCTTGAATCTGCCAACACCACCATTACATTGGAGCATCCCCAAGCTTTTGGCGACGCCTCTCTAAAAACTTGACCACCTGCATCATGGATGGACGCTCTTGTGGGTTAAATTCCATACAGCACAAACCCAGGGCTGTGATATCAGTTCCGTCAGGAGCATTGTACAGTTGATCTTCCTGGAGCTTCTTGTGAACAAGAGAACAGTCAGGTCTAAACTCTTTCTTAGCCCAACATTCTGCTTTAGTTTCTTCTCTATTTTGTTGATCATAAGCTTTTTTCCCTATTAAACCTAAAAGCAATGCTCCATAAGAATAAACATCGCATTTGACAGACCACGGACTAGTTGCACCTGTTGAGGGAAAATCTAGTCAAGTTTCAAGCGGAGTAACTAAAAACAAACACTAATAAAAACATGACCAACTTAAAAGAATACTGGTTTAGAGTTTGGATTTCACACTTCTGCAAACCCTCCACGCATAAAAAACTAATTTTGGCAAATGTTGAAAATAACGGAACTACTTCAATAATACATTAAAACTCCAGCTCACAGTTAGAAATCAAAGAACCCACAAAAATAAAGTTTAAACATGCAACTTATTAACAGAATGGTCATTCAGGACTCGAGTCTTGAGCAAGAAAATACAAACAAATCTATAATTATATAGACTTGACTATAGGAAAAACAAACACCATACGGAATCAGTAAATCATAAGGCATGGGTTGTATACTACTCAGCACATTCATGACAAGAATGTTTAGTTGAAGAAAGATGTAACATAAGATAGGATTTTAGAATATGCAACTCTACTTAAAAGTAGCAGTTGGTAGTTGGAAATTTTGATATGGTTCATCACATGTATTGGTAAGCAATGAGTTTCAATAGTTAATGGAAATAACAAGAATTGTCAATAGAGAACTTCCTAGTACGGTAGTGATTTTAGAGGACTACTATTAAATACAGTTCCTCCCAATCATGAGTCAAAAATTTGAATTCTTGTCAAATGCAATAGTCATTTCTTTCCTTTCATATTCTCTTGAAGCATTCTTAATTAAGGGCTTTGGCAAAGAGGAAAAGAAGAATCCCAGTTCGAACACGACAAAGTCCTTGACGAGAGATGTGAAAGAAACAGATTTCGGGTAATAATGACTGTTGTCAATGATAGCTTACCTAGTAACTTCCCTTTGGAGATCAGATAGGGATCGATATAACCAGGTGAGCCCCAAATCGACACATTCGGCACGTCCCCTAAAAGGCCACCAGTTATCATCGATAAATCGAACAACACAGCGTTCCAGTCCTACATCAAACAATAACATTGAATCCTTTGAGACATTTGTGGCGTGTTGTAGAAATAAATGAATAGAAAACAAATTCAATAATAAATAATGGACCTTGTCAATCATTATATGAGCTGCAGATATATTCCGCACCAAATACTGCAAATCATCACTGTGTAAATTCTCCAGAAGGCATGCAAATTGAAGTGCAATATTGATCGTCTGCTTCCAATTTAGATGGTCTGAAAAACAAAAAATATACATTAAGAGAAATTAAGTTGATTTTACTCATAAAACTTATAAAAAAAGCCTACATAATTACACTCAGCAAACACAAGTGGACATTTGAATCTAAAGGACCATCTATGTACAAAAAAAGAAGAAGAACACAATGATAAACTCAAGATATGTAGGTTCTTCAATGGAAAAGATAAACTCAGAAAAGATCTGACACGTGACAAAATCATTTTAAAAGGACTTAAAAGAAAATGGATCTAACAAGGAGGAATTGTGTGGAAAAAGACTACCTTTATCAATTAAATTATGCAGGGTGTCCAGTGGATCGAGATCATAAACAGTAGCCAATAGCTCATCTGTCTCACAGTAACCAATCATTTTCACTAAGTTGGAATGATTGTGATATTGTAAGAACAATACTTCATTCTGAAAAAGAAAATTATATAAGATGCCCAACAATATACCAGAAAAGAAATGATCAAGTATTGAACTCAATAATTTTAGCAGCGTACTTTAAATTTTGTATTGAGGTTACGCAAGGTGCGTTTGCGATGTTCAGGAACTTCCCATATTTTCACCGTCGCTTGTGCTTCGAGCTGGTCGGAGCTCATTGGAAACTTTGCACGATACAGTTTCCCGAAAAGGGTGTTGCCTATAAAGTTGCCATCACTGAATCCATTTGTGGCAAATTTTAGCTGATCATGAGTGAATTTTGTAACTGGGTTGCTTCGTAGAGCATATTCCATACCTAATACAGAACTTTCATTAAGGAAGATATTAGAATACTCCACGAGGTGAAAAATACAAAAGAATAACAAAGCCCATTTAGAAGAGAAAAACAATGAACTTGATGCGTAAGTTTAAAGAAAGTATTCTCAAAAGAGAACTTCAAATGAACTAACACAAAATGTAACTGGTAAGAACCAATATACATGTAAGTCGGACTCTTACTTGATATACTATTTTGTCTCCACATATCAGTATATATGCACCTACAGGTACTAATGCTGCCCCCACCCCCTCCAAAATTAGTGTTACATTTTGACTTTTTTGGTCAATTTACGAAAGCCTAAAATTCAAAATCAATACGAGATCTTTAGATTTTAGTAAAAACTCACAAGTTTGAGTCTACCCCTTAGCAAAAGTCAGATTTCAGAATTAACCAAGACGCTACATGAAAAAGGTAAGTTTCCCCTAGGTTCCCACTTAGTTCCCCCTCTGGCCCCTTCCCCAGGTTCCCACTAGGTCTTAGGAAATGTATCTATGGAATTGAATTGTAAATTTGTAATACAATAGGTTCTCAAAAAAAATAAAATAATAATAATAATTCAAGAGTTCTACTAATTGTCATATTTGTTGTTTCCAAAACTTAAACCGATTCATAGCAATTTTTGAAGTTTAGAATTCCGCAAACAGACTAAAAGTCAAAATGTATCTCTAATTTTTTAACAGAGGTAGCAATAATTTGTACTTGTAGATATTCAAAGCTACATGCTTTAGAATGATTTTGAAATAGTTCCAAAAATATTACTTATATAATCCAATTCACATAATAAATATCCAGATTCACAATGCTAAAAAAATAACTAGATTGAATGAGTTTAAATTTCCTAACTTTCACATCTAAACACATATTAGTATACTAGTAATTGTCTGAAGGCTAGGCGTGATGAAATCCTCCCTTTTTCTTCGTTTTAACAATTCCACTTTTATTTACTCTCTCTCCTCCTTCGTCTCCCATCACCCTTTCCCGCCCAAATCAAATCAATTAGAATGAATGTGAACTGTCCTTATGGCCAAATTCAAAATGGTTCTATCTTATTAATATACTAGTTGGGCCTGCCCCATCGACTTAATATACTAAATATACTAAATTTTCCCGTGAAATTTATCTCAAACTTCGAATTACTTAGATGATTATCACGAAATTCAAAAACATTTGTATTTTATTATATATATATATATATATCATGTATTTTAGTAATTCATCATCACCCACACAAAAAATTAAAAAAAAAATTTGCATCACAAGAATCAAACCAGGATGAGCTAAAAACCTTTTAACAGAACACATACAAACGACCTCCGAATAATTCTAATCAACTGTTAGTACAAAATAGTACCTCGATTTAAGTGTAAACCCAACGTCTTCCGACAGTTAATTGATCGAAAAAGGACGGCAGAAATCAGCAGACATCTTTCTTCGCCGGCGGCTCAGCCTGTCTCGCACACAAATTAGCGTCCTAGAAACCAGATTTGTATATAAATAATAGGCCACCTGGTCTTGTGCAATTAGCATACGGTATAATATTCCATGAAATATGAACACTATTATGTTTCGGAGTTTTATACACAGTTCTTAAGTTTTAACAAGTAGAGAGAGGAAAGAAGGCGGTGGACTACGCCATTTACAAAGAAGGATGTCCTACATTCATGTTTGGCAGTGGTCAAGTAGGGTGTCTTCAAAGCAAGAGGTCCTAAATTTGATCCTTGGAGTTAATAGGATGTGTTTGCTTAATTTCAATTAAAAACTGAGTCCTTCTAGGACGACATTGTTTTGGCGACATTGTAGCGACATTTTATTTTATTTTTTAGTTTTTTTTATAGTATCTCTCAAAAAATATATAGTATTTATTTTAATTGAAATTTTTGTAAAAAATAGCGTTTTAGGTGTAATTTGGATACATACAAGAAACAGGGCATGTACAATCTGTACAACCATGTTTCTTGTATGTATCTAAATTACACTTAAAATACTGTTTTTTTAAAAAAAATCCGTTGGAATAAATACTATACATTTTTTGGGTGGTACTACAAAAAAAACCAAAAAAAAAATTAAAAAATATCACTAGAAATATCACTAAAAAATGTCCTCCTAGACTTATTGTTAAAAACTAGAAGAAGAAAAAGAGAGAAGAGGTGGTGGGAAAAATTAAAGATTTATTTGTGACAAAATTTCTCATAATTAAAGGATAGAAAATAAAAAAGAAAGAAGGAAAATTGAAGTAAATTCTCAAAAAAAAAACAATTAGAAAGAAATTGATCAAAAATCGTGTAATATTCGTGAAATTTATTTTTATAATAATTTATCAAAAATAATTTTATAAAAGTAAGTAATATTCTATTTTAACTTTAATTTTCTTTCAAAATTTTAGAAATGCGAGAAAATAAATTTATAATCATCACTCTTTTACTCCTTTTTTCTCTTATAAATTTTAAATTCTTTTCCCCTCAAACTCACAAACAATATTAAATAGAAAGAAAATAAAAATTGGATAAAAAATTAAATTTTTTTGTTCAATTTTGTTGTTACTTAGTTTTTAATAAATATAAAAAATATAGATTAAAAATTTGGCTACTTTTCTTGTAAGACCCCAACTTTTATGAATAAAGATGAATTTTCTATAAATATTATTTTTAAATATTATGGAATGAATTTGATATAATGTTATAGTTGTGGGTAATATTTATAAATTTTGCAAAACTGCAAGTTGTTATATAATATTCGATTGGTGGGGAATATTCGCTTTTAACGAGGAATATTCGTATAACTAAGATAATCATTGGTGGACCCTATTAACGAAATTATTATCGGATTGAGAAAACGACAAAAATACTTTATGAAAAAATAACGATGGAAGTTTTACAGTTAGCTGTTGAAACACCCGGTGTTAAAAGTACGATGTCTGCGTAGAATAAGACAAAGAAGACACTATTGATTATTGGTGCTTATGTGATAAGTCACTCGGTTTTGTTTTATTGGTATTATTAATGTAATAAAACGAAAAAGTTTTTATATAAAAAATGTAATACTTTTATAAAGTTATTCGTTTTATTAAAGCTAATAAGAAATCCTTTTTGTATAAAAGCGATGTAATACTTTTATAAAATTATCTCATTTTATTAGATAATAATTAGAATATATTATATTTTATTATGCATAGTGTTTGTATAATGTCTTCATAGTATTTTGCGTAGTAAAATCTTTTATAAAGTTATTCTATTTTATTAGATTATAAATAGAATATATTATATTTTATTTAAAGATTTTGCTTTAAATATGGATGGTCAGTTAAAAGTAAATCAATCCGATCCGCTCATGAGTTAGTTACTTATACGACCCATTTTTCTATAAATAAAAGCTTTCATTCCTTCATTATTTCTTACGAATTCAACGAAACTCTGTAGAGAGAAATTATAGAAGCTATAGAAAAGTAGTCTGCTCCTTCCCTACTCTTATATTCAGTTTCTTTTATGGTAAGAGATATTATTTGTTGTACTCGTAAGGGTTATTATTTTTTTTTTGTATTCATGAAGAGAACTTTTGTTATTCCATTATTTATTATTCTGTTGGAATAACTTGTATACGCGGGCTACCCTATACTTGGTAAAATTCTTCTGTTATTCCATTCTTTATTATTCGCATTGGAATATCCCGCTCATGCGTTTTTACGTGGGACCTAGTTCCATCTTTATTATTACATTTTGAATATCCATGCATGCGCGTTTTGTTGGGACTGGTTCTCATTATTTATTATTTTGTTGGAATAACTCGCCTGCGCTTGATCTATCGCATGCCTGGTGATTTTTTTTGTTATTCCATTCTTTATTATACTCAGTTTGTGAGACCCCAGATTTTTTGAATAAAGATTAAATTTTCTCGAAATATATTTTTGAATATTATGGTGTGGATTTGATATAATGTTATAGTTGTGGGTAATATTTACAAATTTTGCAAAGTACGCAAGTTGTTATATAATATTCGATTGGTCGGGGAATATTCGTTTTAACAGGGAATATTCTTACAATGGCACAATCATTGGTGGACCCCCACAACGGAATTATTGTCAGATTGAGAAAACGACAAAAATACTTTATGAAAATAACGGCGGAAGTTTTATCGTTAACTGTTGAACTACCCATTAGTAAAAAGTACAAGATGTACGCGTGGTTGCATAGTAGCACACTTTGCAGATTGATTATTGATACTTACGTGAGAAGTCACTCGATTATACTCAATTATTACTACGATAATTCTTTGCATCATATCTATCATATTATTGATTCAATTATTGTCACAATATCATCTACATAAAATGTTTTTATTAAATCAATACTTGAGACGACAAAGTTATTCATATTATTAAATTGTAATATTTACAATATCTAGAAGTTCTGTCAAGGAGTGGTTTGGTCACCTAATTGTGCGCCAATAGGGAGAAATCCTTATTGGAAAGCCCCCTCTTTCTTGGGAACGACCTTGTTGATAAATATTGTGAGTCCTAGCGATAAAAGTGATGAAAAACCTTTTAAATCATAAAAGATAGTGGATTTTATTCTCTACTTGACTCTTTTAATGGATTGCTTGTTCCGCTGCAATTAAACTTTATGGTTGTTATATTGTATCAGTTTAACACTGTTGAAGGCTAACGATAATATATTCTGCATTATCTTAGTCATAATGTTTCCTACTGGGCTAGTTGAGCTCACCCTTTTACTTTTATTGTTCTCTTCAGGAAATGAGAACGTAGCAGAGACTAGTCGGGGAACGGAGTGACGGACCAGATGATAGCATTAGTAGTCCTCACTATTCTGTGAAATAGTGTGATAATAATTGTAATGAGGACTCCTTTTGAGTTTGTATAATCTCTAGTAGACAATATTTGTATTCAAACTCACAGCTTATGTTTTGTCGTATTGTACACGACAGTTGTGTTATTAGGTTGTATTTGAATTTATGTACCATGTAAGTGGCGACCCAAGATGGGTGATGTATACCTAATTTTGGGGGCGTCACAGTTGGTATCAAAGCTTAGGGATATGATCCCTGGCTAAGATGTGAGATAAGAACTAGGAGGGAGAGCGGGAATTCCTTCGCTAGTATGACCTACCTAAGTTTATTTGGTATTTAATTGGTCGGTCAAAGTATATGGATAATATGTGATATGTTAATTAACCCTTATTTTGTGGCAGTGTTTGAAAATGGCATCCGAGAATGTTGAGATTATCAATGGAGCACAGGAGACCGTTGAGTCTCCACAGATCAATAATCAGGATAATGTGCAACCAGAGGAGAATACTCCTCATGAAAACAATAACACCGATGAAATGGTGAATGATGGGATGGTCAGAGGCTTTATACAATTCATGAAACAATAGGCGAAGGCGTCCTCATCCAAAATGCGGTAGAAATCGATGATAACTCTCTTGACGGTCACCGCTAAGCGCTTTAAGGAGCAATTCATGCAACAACGGGCGAAGGCAGTTCATGTCCATAATGCAGGTGGAAACAATGGTAACCCACGGATGGTCACCGCTAAGCAATTCAAGGAGTTGGGACCACCAGAGTTTTTGGAAAAGCCAGAACCACTTAAGGCGGAGACGTGGTTAAAGCAGATCACCAAGATATTTGATGTCTTGGGATGCTCCGAGGAGCAAAAGGTTCTTTTGCCACCTTTATATTGCGTGAAGAGGCGATCACCGGTGGAAATCAGAAACGCATTACCCGATTAACGCACTCAAGATGTCTTGGGAGAAGTTCCAAGAGTCATTCAACGACAAGTACTTTCCGAAAATATTCGTCACATGAAGGAGGTGGAGTTTATCAAGTTGGAACAAAATAATATGACCGTGTCGCAATACGAGGCTAAATTTGCGAGTTATCCGGTTTGCATCCCATTTGATCGATAATGAGGAGCGAATGACGCGAATATTTTTAAGAGGTTTGAAGCCGGAGATACGCCAATATCTTATTTCTCATAAACCGTGTTTGTATTCGGATATTGTAAATAGGGCTCGATTAGTGGAGCGTGATAACGAGTCAACGCAACCAAAAGAAAGCGGTAAGCAAAAATGATAATACCGGTGATAATTGATTATCAAAGGTGACAACAATAAGCATAGATGGAATCAACATGCTAAAATGGTAACCACTTGGTGGTAATCATGGTCAAAATAATAAGAATGGACATTTCAAGAAGAGGAGATTCAATAATGATGGAAAACGTCGGACCAAAGACCTGTTGTTAAGGAAGGAGAATGACCACCTATCATATGCTTCAAATGCCGGGGAGGGGACACATCACCAAACTGCGTGCGATCTCAGTCAAAGCATGTTATAATTGTGGAAGAGAAGGTCACTTAGCCCGATTTTATCGTTTCTTCGAAGACAAGTTCAGCTAGGATGGAGGCACCAAAGGCCGTCCCAGAAAAGTCAAAGCCGTTAGTTTAAGAGAGAATGTTTTTTTTTCGTGACAAGGAACCTAAATAAAATTATCACGGGTATGTTAGTCATAAAATCTTGTGAAGTCTATACCGTGTTAGATACCGGTTCTACTCACTCTTTTATTTCACCTAGTTGTGTTCAATGTTTGAATTTAACTCCTAGAAGTTAGATTTTGATTTATCTGTGAAACTCTTCGGTTGGGAGAAACCTTCATTACCTCCACTATTTATAAATCTTGTTCAAATCAACACTTTCACGTTACCTGTCGATCGTATCTCTTTGAATATACTTGCCTTTGATGTGATTTTAGGAATCGATTGGTTAACTACTCATCATGCTTTTCGTCAGGTTGTTAGCTTTCATATTCCTAACCAACCTGTTATGCGAATTCAAGCAACCAAATCACTAAAGTCAATCATGGTCATATCAAGCCATAAGTAAAGAGCCCCGATCCTTTCGTTGTTGACTTTCTTGTATGGAATGTACCAAAGCCAGACTTTCTGTAGGCGACGCTGTGAATGACGATGGCAAGTTGATAGGTATCAATGTGACGTGTTACCCAAGTCTTGGATGAGAGTCACAGTTTTGAATGATATTTCTATTGTTAATAAATTTCTTTACGTATTCTTGAAGACTTCTTAGCCTACCCTAGGCGTGAAATCGAATTTTATATTGACCCAAGGACAAAACCCATTTCTAAAACCCTCAAATATTTCTTCAACTAAAATGAACGTAACATGCGCCAAAGACGTTGGCTCGAGCTGTTGAAGATTACGATCGTACCATTCAATACCATCGTGGGAAAGCGAACGTGGTAGCTGACGCGTTGAGTAGAAGATCGTATGCGTTCATGAGTGCGATGTTGTTAACACAAAGACCCATTTCGCATTTACTTACAAATGATGAAGATAGAGTTAAAGACTCTAGGAACCCACGTGAAGATAACGAATATACGAGTAGAATTAATCGACTATAATCGATAATGTTAAAGCCGCTCAAGCTACACACCTGGAGCTGATGAATGTGAAGAATTAAGAAGGTTCAAGAGGCGTTATTCTAGAAGCAAGAATCGGCGAAGAGAAGAAATCTCAACCCTCGATTTAATTGACCCATTTGAAATTCTCGATAAAGTAGGAACTGTGGCTTATAGACTCGTTTTACCGCCAAGTATGTCGCGTGTTCATAACATTTTTAACGTATCGACGTTACGTAAATATGGGGATGACCCGAACCACATTATTAATTTAGAACCGGACGAGATAGCGGATGATTTAACGTATGAGGAGATACGTGTTAAAATCTTGGATAAGAAGGATTATATTCGACACTCAAAGGTTATACCTCAAGGGTTAGAATTTGAAGTGAGGTCAAGGTATCCTCACCTGTTCGGCATACCAGGTACGTACGTAAATTTCGAGGGCGAAATTTCATAAGGAGGGGAGATTGTGAGACCCCAGATTTTTTGAATAAAGATTAAATTTTCTCGAAATATATTTTTGAATATTATGGTGTGGATTTGATATAATGTTATAGTTGTGGGTAATATTTACAAATTTTGCAAAGTACTCAAGTTGTTATATAATATTCGATTGGTCGGGGAATATTCATTTTAACAGGGAATATTCGTACAACGACACAATCATTGGTGGACCCCCACAACGGAATTATTATCGGATTGAGAAAACGACAAAAATATTTTATGAAAATAACGACGGAAGTTTTACCATTAACTGTTGAACTACCCGGTAGTAAAAGTACAGTAATACGCGTGGTTGCATAGTAGCACACGGTATTGATTATTGATGCTTACGTGAGAAGTCACTCAGTTATACTCAATTATTGTTACAGTAATTATTGCATCATATCTATCATATTATTGATTTAATTATTGTTACAGTATCATCTGCATAAAATGTTTTTATTAAATCAATACTTGAGACGACAAAGTTATTCATATTATAAACTGCAATATTTACAATGTCTAGAAGTTCTGTCAAGGAAAGGTTTGGTCACCTAATTGCGCGCCAATAGGGAGAAATCCTTATTGGAAAGCCCCCTCTTTCCTGGGAGCGACCTGGTTGATAAATATTGTGAGTTATAATATTAATGATGAATGTTGTTCGGAGTTGAATTTGGAGACGCGGATGTGATATTTGAGTCCGGAACGACGAAATTAGTAAAAATAGTCTATAAACACAAAATTTTCTGGAATTCACTATTTGGGCAAAAAGTCAACAGTTGACTTTTTTGGGAAAAGTCAAACTTCAAAATTTCAAAATTTATATTTTTGATAAAAATAGTTTCATTATGTTGGAATTGTTTGTGTTAGTGAAAATCGACATTTATTCCGATGATAATTGATGTCTAGGGGTTATATTGATAATCGGGTAATTTATCGGATAAATGAGCAATTAATTGCTACTAATTCACATGCTTATATAACTATTTATTCACATATGTGTACTATTGAATCACATTATTTACTATTAGGGGATTTGGTGCAAGATTGATAATACTTGCATGACTAAGTTAAAAATTGAGGTATAGATGGAGGTACTATACTGTAATTCGTATTTTTCACATGATTATACTATTGATTCACATAATTGAACTATTGAATCACATTATTTACTATTAGGGGAGTTGGTGCAAGATTGATAATACTTGCATGACTAAATTAAAAATGGAGGTATAGATAGAGGTACTATACTGTAATTCGTATTTTTCACATGATTATACTATTGATTCACATAATTGAACTATTGATTCACATTATTTACTATTAGGGAAGTTGGTGCAAGATTGATAATACTTTCAGGACTAAATTAAAAATGAAAGAAAAGTTGGAGGTATTGTACTGTATAATTTTCGAGCCCCAAAACGTGCAATTATCGAAACTATATTTTCCTATAAATAGAAGCTCATTCTTCCTTCATTTCTCACCAATTCACAAAAGCTTTAGAGCGATTATTATAGAGAGAAATTATAGAGAGAAAGAAGAAGAGATTTGCTACCTCACTATTCCAATATCCAGCTTTTTTCCAAGGTAGGGAATATTATTTGTTGTACTTTCGTAGGGAGTATTATTTCTTTCTTATCTATGAAGAGAACTTCATTATTCCATTCTTTATTATTCTGTTGAATAACTCAGATACTGCTGCTACCCTATACTTGGTGAAATTCTTCCATTGTTCCATTCTTTATCATTCTGTTGGAACATCCTCGTGCATCGCGTTTCTACGCCTTGACACGGTTTCCGCCTTTATTATTACATTGGAATATCATGTATCATGACGCGTTTACGCCGGGACTGATTCCGCTCTTTATTATTCTGTTGGAATATCCTCATGCTGCATGCGTTCTACGCCGGACCTGATTCCGTCTTTATTATTCTGTTAGAATATCCTGTCTGTGCATTTTACGCCGGACCTGATTTTGTCTTTATTATTCTATTGGAATATCCTGTCTGTGCGTTTTACGCCAGACCTGATTTCATTATTTATTATTCTGTTGGAATAACCTGCCTGTGCGCGCTCTATCGCATTCTGGTGATTTCTTTTGTTATTCCATTCCTTATTATACTCAGTTGGTTAAAGTTTTGACTTCTATACTCCATAAAAATTAGTGGAATATCCTTGATATTTGCAAGCTTCATCCAAAGATCTTTTCATAGAAATATTCTTCCGAGCATTCTTGAATTTTACTCTACAAAGCGATGATCATGTTGACAATTTGGGCGTTATTAGTTCTTGGATAAAATAATTCTTGAACTTGTTTTATTGAATTCTTATATTATTGCCATCATCCTCATGTTTATATTTTGTTGAAAGTCATCATGGGGCCTATAGTGCATGAAGCGGACTTGGTATGATTATGACCGAGGATTATTCGATTGTAATCATAATCGTAATGTTACAAATGATGTGGTAAAAGTCCTCATTGGCCCGTAGTGCATTGATGGATGATTATTGGCATGATCATGACCATTAATGAATACATAAATATTCTTGGCCGTAAGTGCATGGATAATTGTGGTCATGATACTAAAGAATGTCCTCGGCAGTAGTAGTGCGGGGTGATTCGATGATATGGATTATTTATTAAAATTTGAGTCCCAAATGATAAAAGTGATGAAAAACCTTCTAAATCATAAAATATAGTGAATTTTATTCTCTACTTGACTCTTTTAATGGATTGCTTGTTTCGCTGCAATTAAACTTTATTGTTGTTATATTGTATCAGTTTAACATTGTTGAAGGCTAACGATAATATATTCTGCATTATCTTAGTCATAATATTTCCTATTGGGCTAGTTGAGCTCACCCTTTTACTTTTATTGTTCTCTTCAAGCAATGAGAACGTAGCAGGGACTAGTCGGGGAGCGGAGTGACGGACCGATGATAATAGCATTAGTAGTCCTCACTATTCTACGCGAAATGAAATAGTGTGATAATAATTGTAATGAGGACTCCTTTTGAGTTTGTATAATCTCTAGTAGACAATATTTGTATTTAAACTCACAGCTTATGTTTTGTCGTATTGTACACGACAGGTGTATTATTAGGTTGTATTTGAATTTATGTACCATGTAAGTGGCAACCCAAGATGGGTGACGTATACCTAATTTTGGGGGCGTCACACAGTTGGTTAAAACTTTGACTTCTATACTCCATGAAATTAGTGGAATATCCTTGATATTTTCGCTTCATCCAGTATCTTTTCATTGAAATATTCTTCTGACCATTCTTGAATTTTACTCTATAAAGAAGTATCATGTTGACAATTTGTGTGAGACCCCAGATTTTATTAATAAAGATTTAAATTTTGTCAAAATAATTTTTTAATATTATGGTGTGAATTTAAGATAATATTATAGTTGTGGGTAGTATTTATAAATTTTGCAAAGTATGCAAGTTGATATAAAATATTCGTTTGGTCGGGGAATATTCTTTTTGTCGGGGAATATTCGTACGACGGCTCAATCATTGGTGGACCCCACAACGGAAGTATTGTCGTAGTTAGAAAACGACAAAATTATCTTTCTATAAAAATAACTAGAGAGGTGTTACCGTTAAAACTATTGAACTACCCTAGTAAAAGTACGATGTCTACGCCAGGTTGTATAGTAGCACACGATATTGATTATTGATGCTTACGTGAGAAGTCACTCGGTATGCTCAATTATTGCTATAGTAATTCTTTGCATCATATCTCTTATATTATTGATTCAATTATTGTCACAAGATCATCATCGTATAATATATTATAGTATTAAATCAATAATTGAGATGACAAGTTATAAATGATTAATAATTGTTGAAAGATTAAATATGTGTTGATGAAAAAAAAAAAAAATGATTTGTGGTAAGTTTGATTATTTTATGGGGGGCTCATATGTCATCATCTAAGAGTCTCTTCACAATAGTAATTACCTTCGTCGATAGTAATTACCCTTGTGAATAGTATTTACCTTCACAATAGTAATTACCTTCGTCTATATAAAGAATTACCCTTGTGAATAGTATTTACCTTCGTCAATAGTATTTACCTTCGTTAATAGTAATTACCTTTACCGACGTCGAACCACTTGTCGTTTCACATTACAAAGCGCCGAACCACTTGTCGTTTCACATTACAGGCGTCAAACCAGTCGTCAAGCCACTTGCCTTTTCACACGGCAGGTGCTAAGCTAGAAATCTTCTATAAATAGAGGCCTAGGGCTTCATTATTTTTCACGAATTCACTGAAACTCTAGAGAGAGAAACTATAGAGAGAAAGAAGAAAAGTATTCTGCTACTTCACCTTGCCAATATTCAGTTCTTCTAAGGTAGGGAATATTATTTGTTGTACCCGTAAGGGGTGTTATTCTTTCTTATTAATGAAGAGAACTTTGTTATTCCATTGCTTATTATATTCACTGGAATAACTTTTGTATCTGCCATTTACCCTATACTTGGTGACATTCTTCTATTATTCATTTGAACATCCATGTCATGTGTGTTTTACACCCACTGGTTCCGTCTTTATTATTTTGTTGGAACATCCTGTCTGTGTGTTTTACACCGGACTGGTTCCGGTCTTTATTATTCTGTTGGAACATCCTGTCTTGTGTTTTTACACCGACCGGTTCCGCTTTTTATCATTCTCGTTGGAATATCCTATCCTGTGTGTTTTACACCGGATCCGGTTCCATCTTTATTATTCATTGGAATATCCACTTGTGTGAATTTCACCCTGACTCGTTCCGTTATTTATTATTCTGTTGGAATAACCTGTCTGTGCGGTCTATCGCATGCATGGTGATTTCTTTTGTTATTCCATTCTTTATTATACCCAGTTGGTTAAAACTTTGACTTCTATACTCCATGAAATTAGTAGAATATCCTTGATATTTGCGTTTCATCCAGTATCTTTTCATGGAAATATTCTTCGATCATTCTTGAATTTTACTCTACAAAAGCAAAGATCATGTTGACAATTTGGATGTTAATAATTCCTGGATTAAATAATTCTTGAACTTGTTTTATTGAATTATTATGTCATTGTCATCATCCTCATGTTATATTATGTTATCTTTGGCTTACGTGCATAAATGAACTTAGTATGATTATGACAAGGAATCATTTGGTATAATCATGGCTTGTTATAAATGATGTGATAAAAGTCCTCAGTGGCCTGTAATGCAGTGATGGATAGTTTTTGGTATGATTATGACTAGGGGTGATTCGGTATAGTCATGACCATTGATAATTTGATGAATATCCTTGGCCGTAGTAGTGCGAGGTGATATACGATGATGTGGATTATTTATTAAAGTGAGTCTCAAATTTATAACAAAGATGATGAAAAACCTTTAAAACCTAAAAGATAGTAGACTTTATTTTCTACTTGACTTTTTAATGGATTGCTTATTCACCGCAGCTTAAACTTATTGTCTATTGTATTTTATCGCTTTAACATCATTGTTGAAGGCTAATGATAAATTATTCGCATTTATCTTAGTCATAATATTTCTTCTTGGGCTAGTTGAGCTCACCCTTTCTTTCACCGTTATTCTTCGAAAATGAGAACATAGTCTTGACGAGTCGGAAAACGGAGTAATGGTCCAGAGGATAGCATTAGTAGTCCTCACTATTCTGTGAAATAGTGTGATAATAGTTGTAATAAGGACTCCTTTTGAGTTTGTATAATATCTAGTAGACAATATTTGTATTCAAACTCACGCTTTATGTCGTATTGCATACCTATGATTATATTAGTAAGTTGTATTTGAATTTATGTACCATGTAAGTGGCGACCCAAGATGGGTGGCGTGTATACCTAATTTTGGGGGCGTCACGGTTGGTATCAAAGCTTAGGATATGATCCTGGCTAAGATGCGAGATAAGAACTAGGAGGGAGAGCGAGGAATTCCTTCGCTTAGTATGACCTACCTAAGTTTATTTGTTATTTAATTGGTCGAATTGAGTATATAGGGATAATATTTGATATATTAATTAACCCTTGTGTTGTGGCGGTGTTTGAAATGGCGGTTGAAAATATTCACAATGGAGTGAATGTGACCGTTGTGACACCTTTAATCACTAATCGAGTTAATGCGATTATCGACGAGGAACAAATTAGAGATATCCACGTAGTGAATGAAGAACTAGTTGTTGCACCCCAGCTAGTTGCAGAGGTAGCAAATTGAGAGTGAGGAAGAAGAGGAAGAAGAGGAACCCGAGGAGAATTGGTTAGAAGAAATTTATGATCAAAACTTAGAATTACAAAATCGTGTTCGTGAGCTAGAAGAAACGAGTTGAAGAACGCAAAACGGTGCATTGGAACAAAGGGATACAACAATTCAAAATTGGGTTACCCGATATGTGATGCTCGAACAAAATCACGCTTTGGCGGTGTAAGATATTAAAGTTGGAATCGAGAATTTAAAAATCAAAGATCAAATGAAAGAAGAAACAAGCGAACGAAGGAGAATAGACGATGCATGGGTAAAAGTCGCACAACGCGTTGATAGTGTAGAAAAAGACGTCCGATCCAATAAAGCCAAAATAGATGAAATGGACTTTGCTTTTTGGACGAAGAATTGGGAGAACCCAACATCGAATTAGGAATTACCACATGTGCATATCGGTCCAACCCGAATTCGATATGGATCGGAGAATAATGATTCAAATCATGGATCGGGAATGTGAAGAAGCACTTAAGGGTGGAATGTACCCTATAGTAAAGTCAAACTTCGATAATTTAAGCGAGGCGTTTATTGAGAAACCCGAACGAAGTTATTATGGGTAATTAATTATAAATTATTGCAAAGTCTATACTTTATTCAATACAAGTTCTACCCACTCTTTTATTCTACCTAGTTGTGTTCAATGTTTAAATTTGACTCAGAAAAAATTAGACTTTGATTTATCTATTGAAACTTCGTTGGGAGAAACCTTCGTTACCTCCAATTGTTTATTAATCTTGTTGTTTCAAATAAACACTTTCACGATCTTATCTCTTTGAAAATACTTGCCTTTGAGGTAATTTTTGAAAACGATTGATTAACTACTTATTATTCTTTTGTAAGGTTGTTAGTTTTCATATTCCTAACCAACCTTTATATCTGAATTCAAAGTAACCAAACCCTAAAGTTAATCATTTGTTATATCAAGCCATAAGTAAAGAGCCCCGATCCTTTCGTTGTTGACTTCCTTGTGTGGAATGCACCGAAGCCAGACTTTCTGGAGGCGACGTCGTGAATGACGATGACAAGTTGATAGGTATAATTGTGAGGTGCTATCTAGGTTAAAGGATAGAAGTCACAGTTGGTATCAATGTAACGTACTATCCAAGTCTTGGATAAGAGTAGCAGTTTTGAATGATATTCCTATCATTAATAAATTTTTTTGACGTATTCTTGAAGATTTCCTAGCCTACCCTAGAGCGTGAAATCGAATTTTGTATTGACCCCAGTACAAAAACCCATTTCTTAAACCCTCAAATATTTCTTCAACTAAAAGGATCTGTTTACGTGGATTATGATGAAAGTCATAATAAAAGTATAGAACTGATGAAAATCATGGGTATATGAAGTATTAGTAAGTTTTAAGATGAGTTATGTTGGTTAGTATGTGAAAACATGAAAGTTTCTTAGAAATCACAAAGAGTTGAAAATCAGATTTTGGTGAAAAACGTAACATGAAATTCAATTGACCATATCTCCTATTATATTTTGAATTTTTGAGTGTGGTCAAGTCCTAGAGTTAGATCTATGAGTTACCTAACTAATCCAAGTGGAATTACTGGAAAAGGTGTTGTAGATTTTTGTGTGGACTGATTTTAGCAAAGGAGTGCAAAGCTGCAAAAACCAAAAAAATTGCTGCCATGATTTTAGATGGGCTGTTTCGGCTACTTAAATTATGAGAAAAATTCTGGCCTTTTAGGACATGAAGCTATATGGTATAAAGTACCTCCTGTCCAAAAATGAGCTCATTCTGACTTAAAATGAGCAAGTTATGACTATTTCAATATTTAGGTTTTTTCGATTTAAAACGCTATAACCGAGTTCTATAACTCCGATGACCATGAAATTTAAACTGAAGCTCACGTTAACATGGGTAAGGTCCTGTCAAGATTTGGGAATTTTGGAGTTAAACTTGAGGTAGCTAATTTCTTAAGGAATTAATTAGAAATTGATTTTGAAAAATAGTAAATGAATTTTAAAATTTTTTGAAAAAAATATATTTTCATTATGGAACTATATTATGCTAAATCCCAGAAAAGAAATATTTTTGGGACTGATTTGGTATTTTCATGAAAATAGTTTAATACTGAACATATGAGTTAAATATGTTATGTGAAGTAACAAAGTTGAAAATAAGATTTTATGGCTAGAGAATCCTATATAGAATATGTGCATATTTTTGATGAGAGATTTGATAATTGGTGATGATATCTTATGAGTATGGCGGTTTTGAATGATTAAATGCATTATATGGTAAAGCGTAAACAATTGAGATAAATTATTTATAAATTTAAGAAGTGATTAAAATATTATTATAATATTAATGATATTAGATTATGAGATTATTAAGTGATTGATAACATGGGAATATTCTTGAATCTGGATAAATTATATTATAAATGTTTAATATTTATCCTTTATCTCATTTAATTGATTCTTTATATCATAATCCTCATGTTTATATTATGTTGAAAGTCATCTACGTGGCTTTAAGTAGTGCATAGATGGACTTGGTATGATTATGACCGAGGATTATTCGGTATAATCATAATCAGTAATTGAATACACAATTATCTTTGGCGTAGTAGTGCATGGATAATTTGTGGTCGTGATACTAATGAATACACGATTATCTTTGGTAGTAGTCGTGCATGGATAATTCGTGGTCGTGATACTAAATGAATATCCTTGGCACGTAGTGCGGGGATGATTCGATGATATGGATTAATTATTGAAATGAGTCTCAAGAATGAAATATTAATTCATGGATGTGGTAAAAGTCATCTTTGGCAGTAGTGCATTGATAGACTTGGTATGATTATGACCAAGGATTATTCGGTATAATCATGATCAGTAATGAAAACACGAATATCCTTGGCCAATTGGTGCATGGATAATTCGTGGTCGTGATACTATTAATCATGCGTCTCAAAGATTATTGGTTTTATAGTTGTATATCTTTGGCTGTAGTGCAAAGATGAATTGTGAATAAATATCTTTGGTAGGATTGCAAAGATGAATTTAATGTTTTCAAACGATAAAGGTATTCAAGGTATCCTCACCTCTTTATCATACCAAAAGTACCCAATTTTGAGGGCAAAATTCCATAAGGAGGGAGATCAGAGACCCAGATTTTATTAATAAAGATTTAAATTTTGTCGAAATAATTTTTAATATTATGGTGTGAATTTAAGATAATATTATAGTTGTGGGTAGTATTTATAAATTTTGCAAAGTATGCGAGTTGATATAAAATATTAGTTTGGTCGGGAATATTCTTTTTGTTTGGGAATATTAAATGCGACTACTCAATCATTAATGGACCCCATAAACTAAGTATTGTCGTAGTTAGAAAAACGACAAAATTATCTTTCTATAAAAATAACGGCAGAGGTGTTACCGTTAAAACCGTTGAACTACCCTAGGTAGTAAAAATACAATAACACGCCAGCGTGGTTGTATAGTAGCACACGATATTGATTATTGATGCTTACGTGAGAAGTCACTCACCATGCTCAATTATTGCTATAGTAATTGCGCATCATATCTCTTATATTATTGATTCAATTATTGTCACAAGATATCATCTCAGATAATATGTTATAGTATTAAATCAATAATTGAGACGACAAGTTATAAATGATTAATAATTGTTGAAAGATTAAATATGTGTTGATGAAAAAAAATGATTTGTGGTAAGTTTGATTATTTTATGGGGGCTCATATGTCATCATCTAAGAGTCTCTTCGTTAATAGTAATTACCTTCGTCAATAGTAATTACCCTTGTGAATAGTATTTACCTTCGTCGATAGTAATTACCTTCACGATAAGAATTACCCTTGTGAATAGTATTTACCTTCGTCAATAGTATTTACCTTCGTTAATAATAGTAATTACCTTTACCGTGACGTCGAACCACTTGTCGTTTCACATTACAAAGGCGTCCGAACCACTTGTCGTTTCACATTACGAAAATTCCAACCCAATCACTGTCAAGCCACTTGCCTTTTCACACTAAGCGGTGCTAAGCTAGAAATCTTCTATAAATAGAGGCCTAGGGCTTCATTATTTTCACGAATTCAATCAAACTCTAGAGAGAGAAACTATAGAGAAAGAAGAAGAAAAGTATTCTCGCTACTTCACCTTGCCAATATTCAGTTCTTCTAAGGTAGGGAATATTATTTGTTGTACCCGTAAGTGGTGTTATTCTTTCTTATTCATGAAGAGAACTGTTGTTATTCCATTGCTTATTATTCTCATTGGAATAACATGTATACGCTGTGCTTACCCTATACTTGGTGACATTCTTCTATTATTCTACATTGGAACATCCTGTGCATGTGTTTTACACCGACTGGTTCCGCCTCTTTATTATTTTGTTGGAACATCCTGTGCATGTGTGTTTTACACCCGGACTGATTCCGCTTTTATTATTATTCTCGCTGGAACATCACATGCATGTGTTTTACACCGGACTGGTTCCGCTTTTTTATCATTCTGTTAGAATATCCTATATGTGTGTTTTTTACAATCGGATCCGGTTCCATCTTTTATTATTCTTGTTGGAATATCCTGCTTGTGTGAATTTCACGACTGGTTCCGTTATTTATTATTACATTGGAATAACTCATACATGTGGTCTATCGCATGCATGGTGATTTCTTTTGTTATTCCATTCTTTATTATACCCAAATAGTTAAAACTTTGACTTCTATACTCCATGAAATTAGTAGAATATCCTTGATATTTGCGTTTCATCCAAAGATCTTTTTCATGGAAATATTCTTCCGATCATTCTTGAATTTTACTCTACAAAAGCGAAGATCATGTTGACAATTTGGATGTTAATAATTCTGGATTAAATAATTCTTGAACTTGTTTTATTGAATTATTATGTCATTGTCATCATCCTCATGTTATATTATGTTATCTTTGGCTTACGTGAATAAATGAACTTATTATGATTATGACAAGGAATCATTTGGTATAATCATGGCTTGTTATAAATGATGTGATAAAAGTCCTCGATGGCACAGTAATGCGTTGATGGATAGTTTTGGTATGATTATGACTAGGGGTGATTCGGTATAGTCGTGACCATTGATAATTTGATGAATATCCTTGGTCAGAGTAGTGCGGGGTGATCTGATGATGTGGATTATTTATTAAAGTGAGTCTCAAATTTATAACAAATGATGAAAACCTTTTAAAACCTAAAAGATAGTAGACTTTATTTTCTACTTGACTCTTTTAATGGATTGCTTATTCCACTGCAGCTTAAACTTATTGTCTATTGTATTTTATCGGTTTAACATCATTGAAGGCTAATGATAAATTATTCGCATTTATCTTAGTCATAATATTTCTTCTTCGGCTAGTTGAGCTCACCTTTTCTTTCACCGTTTCTTCTCTTGAAAATGAGAACATAGCATTTGGGACGAGTCGGAAACTGGAGTAATGGTCCAGAGGATAGCATTAGTAGTCCTCACTATTCTGTGAAATAGTGTGATAATAGTTGTAATAAGGACTCCTTTTGAGTTTGTATAATATCTAGTAGACAATATTTGTATTCAAACTCACAGTTTATGTCGTATTGTACACGACAGTTATATTAGTAAGTTGTATTTGAATTTATGTACCATGTAAGTGGCGACCCAAGATGGGTGACGTGTATACCTAATTTTGGGGGCGTCACAGTTGGTATCAGAGCTTAGGGATATGATCCCTGGCTAAGATGCGAGATAAGAACTAGGAGGGGAGAGACGGGGAATTCCTTCGCTAGTATGACCTACCTAAGTTTATTTGTTATTTAATTGGTCGGTCAGAGTATAGGGATAATATTTGATATATTAATTAACCCTTGTGTTGTGGCAGTGTTTGAAAATGGCAGCTGAAAATATTCACAATGGAGTGAATGTGACCGTTGTGACACCTTTACCTTTAATCACTAATCAGGTTAATGCAGTGTCAGACGAGGAACAAATTAGAGATATCCACGTAGTGAATGAAGAACTAGTTGTTGCACCCGAGCTAGTTGCAGAGGTAGCAGCTGAGAGTGAGGAAGAAGAGGAAGAAGAGGAACCTGAGGAGAATTGGTTAGAAGAAATTTATGATCAAAACTTAGAATTACAAAATCGTGTTCGTGAGCTAGAAGAACAGGTTGAAGAACTAAGCGATGCGTGGAACAAAGGGATACAACAATTCAAAATTGGGTTACCCGATATGTGATGCTCGAACAAAATCACGCTTTGGCGGGTGTAAGATATTAAAGTTGGAATCGAGAATTTAAAATCAAAGATCACCGAAAGAAGAAACAATCGAACGAAGGAGAATAGACGATGCATGGGTAAAAGCTGCACAACGCGTTGATAGTGTAGAAAAAGACGTCCGATCCAATAAAGCCAAAATAGATGAAATGGACTTTGCTTTTTGGACAGCAATTGGGAGAACCCAACATCGAATTAGGAATTACCACATGCATATATGGTCCAACCCAATTCGATATGGATCGAGAATAATGATTCAAATCATGGATCGGGAATGTGAAGAAGCACTTAAGGGTGGAATGTACCCTATAGTAAAAGTCAAACTTCGGTAATTTAAGCGAGAGCGTTTGTCGAGAAACCCGAACGAAGTTATTATGGGTAATTAATTATAAATTATTGTGAAGTCTATACTTTATTCAATACAAGTTCTACCCACTCTTTTATTCTACCTAGTTGTGTTCAATGTTTAAATTTGACTCAAAAAAATTAGACTTTGATTTATCTATTGAAACTTCGTTGGGAGAAACCTTCGTTACCTCCAATTTGTTTATTAATCTTGTTGTTTCAAATAAACACTTTCACGATCTTATCTCTTTGAAAATACTTGCCTTTGAGGTAATTTTTGAAAACGATTGATTAACTACTTATTATTCTTTTTGTAAGGTTGTTAGTTTTCATATTCCTAACCAACCTTGTTATACTGAATTCAAAGTAACCAAACCCTAAAGTTAATCAACATTATATCAAGCCATAAGTAAAGAGCCCCGATCCTTTCGTTGTTGACTTCCTTGTGTGGAATGCACCGCTTTTCTTTACGGAGGCGGCGTCGTGAATGACGATGACAAGTTGATAGGTATAATTGTGAGGTGCTATCTAGGTTAAAGGATAGAAGTCACAGTTGGTATCGATGTAACGTCTTATCCAAGTCTTGGATAAGAGTAGCGCTTTGAATGATATTCCTATCATTAATAAATTTTTTTTAGACGTATTCTTGAAGATTTCCTAGCCTACCCTAGAGCGTGAAATCGAATTTTGTATTGACCCAAAGATAAAAACCCATTTCTTAAACCCTCAAATATTTCTTCAACTAAAAGGATCTCATTTACGTGGATTATGATGAAAGTCATAATAAAAGTATAGAACTGATGAAAATCATGGGTATATGAAGTATTAGTAAGTTTTAAGATGAGTTATGTTGGTTAGTATGTGAAAACATGAAAGTTTCTTAGAAATCACAAAGAGTTGAAAATCGATTTTGGTGAAAAAGCGTAACATGAAATTCAATTGACCATATCTCCTATTATATTTTGAATTTTTGAGTGTGGTCAAGTCCTAGAGTTAGATCTATGAGTTACCTAACTAATCCAAGTGGAATTACTGGAAAAGGTGTTGTAGATTTTTGTGTGGACTGATTTTAGCAAAGGAGTGCAAAGCTGCAAAAACCAAAAAAAAGCTGCATATGATTTTAGACGGGCTGTTTCGCTACTTAAATTATGAGAAAAATTCTGGCCTTTTAGGACATGAAGCTATATGGTATAAAGTACCTCCTGTCCAAAAATGAGCTCATTCGACGACTTAAAATGAGCAAGTTATGACTATTTCAATATTTAGGTTTTTTCGATTGAAACGCTATAACCTGAGTTCTATAACTCCGATGACCATGAAATTTAAACTGAAGCTCACGTTAACATGGGTAAGGTCCTGTCAAGATTTGGGAATTTTTGGAGTTAAACTTGAGGTAGCTAATTTCTTAAGGAATTAATTAGAAATTGATTTTTGAAAAATAGTAAATGAATTTTAAAAATTTCGAGAAAAATATATTTTCATTATGGAACTATATTAGTCTAAATCCCAGAAAAGAAATATTTTTGGGACTGATTTGGTATTTTTATGAAAATAGTTTAATTACTGAACATATGAGTTAAATATGTTATGTGAAATATAAAAAAGTTGAAAATAAGATTTTATGGCTAGAGAATCCTATATAGAATATGTGCATATTTTTTGATGAGAGATTTGATAATTGGTGATGATATCTTATGAGTATGGCGCTTTTGAATGATTAAATGCATTATATGGTAAAGCGTAAACAATTGAGATAAATTATTTATAAATTTAAGAAGTGATTAAAATATTATTATAATATTAATGATATTAGATTATGAGATTATTAAGTGATTGATAACATGGGAATATTCTTGAATCCTGGATAAATTATATTATAAATGTTTAATATTTATCCTTTATCTCATTTAATTGATTCTTTATATCATAATCCTCATGTTTATATTATGTTGAAAGTCATCTACATGGCTCAGAGTGCATAGATGGACTTGGTATGATTATGACGAGGATTATTCGGATAATCATAACCGTAATTGAATACACAATTATCTTTGGCCGTAGTGCATGGATAATTTGTGGTCGTGATACTAATGAATACACGATTATCTTTGGCCGTAGTGCATGGATAATTCGTGGTCGTGATACTAATGAATATCCTTGGCCTGTAGTGCAGGGATGATTCGATGATATGGATTAATTATTGAAATGAGTCTCAATGAATGAAATATTAATTCATGGATGTGGTAAAAGTCATCTTTGGTAGTAGTGCATTGATAGACTTGGTATGATTATGACCAAGGATTATTCGGTATAATCATGACCAGTAAATGAAAACACAAATATCCTTGGCCAATTGGTGCATGGATAATTCATGGTCGTGATACTATTAAGTCGCTGCGTCAAAGATTATTGGTTTTATGATTTGTATATCTTTGGCACAGTAGTGCAAAGATGAATTGTGAATAAATATCTTTGGCCGGATTGCAAAGATGAATTTAATGTTTTCAAACGATAAAGGTATTCAAGGTATCCTCACCTCTTTATCATACCAGGTAAGTACCCTAATTTCGAGGGCGAAATTCCATAAGGAGGGGAGATTGTGAGACCCCAGATTTTATTAATAAAGATTTAAATTTTGTCGAAATAATTTTTTAATATTATGGTGTGAATTTAAGATAATATTATAGTTGTGGGTAGTATTTATAAATTTTGCAAAGTATGCAAGTTGATATAAAATATTCGTTTGGTCGGGGAATATTCTTTTTGTCGGGAATATTCGTACGACGGGTCCAATCATTGGTGGACCCCACAACGGAAGTATTGTCGTAGTTAGAAAACGACAAAATTATCTTTCTATAAAAATAACGGCAGAGGTGTTACCGTTAAAACTGTTGAACTACCCTAGTAGTAAAAGTACAAGTCTACGCCGTAGTTGTATAGTAGCACACGATATTGATTATTGATGCTTACGTGAGAAGTCACTCAGCTATGCTCAATTATTGCTACAGTA
Organism: Panax quinquefolius; assembly: GCA_020205615.1. Taxonomy (NCBI): domain Eukaryota; kingdom Viridiplantae; phylum Streptophyta; class Magnoliopsida; order Apiales; family Araliaceae; genus Panax; species Panax quinquefolius. The sequence goes on along the minus strand of CM035169.1, from coordinate 46,018,324 downwards.
ATTGCTGCATCATATCTCTTATATTATTGATTCAATTATTGTCACAGTATCATCTGTATAATATATTATAGTATTAAATCAATAATTGAGACGACAAGTTATAAATGATTAATAATTGTTGAAAAATTAAATATGTGTTGATGAAAAAAAAATGATTTGTGGTAAGTTTGATTATTTTATGGGGGCTCTATATGTCATCATCTAAGAGTCTCTTCACAATAGTAATTACCTTCACAATAGTTATTACCCTTGTGAATAGTATTTACCTTCGCCGATAGTAATTACCTTCGCCAATAGTAATTACCCTTGTGAATTGTATTTACCTTCGTCAATAGTATTTACCTTCGTTAATAGTAATTACCTTTACCGACGTCGAACCACTTGTCGTTTCACATTACAAAGCGCCGAACCACTTGTCGTTTCACATTACAAAGGCGTCAAACCAATTAAATCGAGCCCACTGCCTTTTCACACTAAGCGGTGCTAAGCTAGAAATCTTCTATAAATAGAGGCATAGGGCTTCATTATTTTCACGAATTCAATTTGAAACTCTAGAGAGAAAACTATAGAGAGAAGAAGAAAAGTATTCTCGCTACTTCACCTTGCCAATATTCGGTTCTTCTAAGGTAGGGAATATTATTTGTTGTACCCGTAAGGGTGTTATTCTTTCTTATTAATGAAGAGAACTGTTGTTATTCCATTGCTTATTATTCTCACCGGAATAACTTTGTATACGCTTTTACCTATATACTTGGTGACATTCTTCTATTATTCATTGGAACATCCATGCATGTGTTTTACAATTTACTGGTTCCGCTCTTTATTATTTTGTTGGAACATCCATGCATGTGTTTTTTACACCGACTGGTTTCCGCCTTTATTATTCTCATTGGAACATCCTGTCATGTGTTTTACACCTTTACTGGTTCCGCTCTTTATCATTCTGTTGAATATCCTATCTGTGTTTTTACACCGGATCCGGTTCCATCTTTATTATTACATTGGAATATCCCGCTTGTGAATTTCACGACCGCATTCATTATTTATTATTCGTTGGAATAACTCGTCTGCATGCGATCTATCGCATGCATGGTGATTTCTTTTGTTATTCCATTCTTTATTATACCCAAATAAGTTAAAACTTTGACTTCTATACTCCATGAAATTAGTAGAATATCCTTGATATTTGCGTTTCATCCAGTATCTTTTCATGGAAATATTCTTCTGATCATTCTTGAATTTTACTCTACAAAGCAGTATCATGTTGACAATTTGGATGTTAATAATTCCTGGATTAAATAATTCTTGAACTTGTTTTATTGAATTATTATGTCATTGTCATCATCCTCATGTTATATTATGTTATCTTTGGCTTACGTGCATAAATGAACTTAGTATGATTATGACAAGGAATCATTTGGTATAATCATGGCTTGTTATAAATGATGTGATAAAAGTCCTCAGTGGCCTGTAATGCAGTGATGGATAGTTTTTGGTATGATTATGACTAGGGGTGATTCGGTATAGTATCGACCATTGATAATTTGATGAATATCCTCGGTCAGAAAAGTCTGCGAGGGTGATACGATGATGTGGATTATTTATTAAAGTTTGAGTCTCAAATATAACAAAGGATGATGAAAACCTTTTAAAACCTAAAAGATAGTAGACTTTATTTTCTACTTGACTCTTTTAATGGATTGCTTATTCCGCTGCAGTTAAACTTATTGTCTATTGTATTTTATCGGTTTAACACTTTGTTGAAGGCTAATGATAAATTATTCGCATTTATCTTAGTCATAATATTTCTTCTTGGGCTAGTTGAGCTCACCTTTTCTTTCACCGTTTCTCTTGAAATGAGAACATAGCCGGGACGAAGTCGGGAAACGGAGTAATGGTCCGGAGGATAGCATTAGTAGTCCTCACTATTCGTGAAATAGTGTGATAATAGTTGTAATAAGGACTCCTTTTGAGTTTGTATAATATCTAGTAGACAATATTTGTATTCAAACTCACAGTTTATGTCGTATTGTACACGACAATTATATTAGTAAGTTGTATTTGAATTTATGTACCATGTAAGTGGCGACCCAAGATGGGTGACGTGTATACCTAATTTTGGGGGCGTCACAATTTGGACGTTATTAGTTCCTGGATAAATTAATTCTTGAATTTGTTTTATTGAATTCTTATATCATTGTTATCATCCTCATGTTTATATTATGTTGAAAGTCATCTGTGGCCTGTAGTGCATAGATGGACTTGGTATGATTATGACCAGGGATTATTCGGTGTAATCATGACCGTAATGTTACAAATGATGTGGAAAAAGTCCTCATTGACCCGTAGTGCATTGATGGACAGTTGTTGGCATGATCATGACTATTGATGAATACACGAATATCCTTGGTTGTGGATGGATAATTTGTGGTTGTGATACTAATGAATATCCTTGGCCGTAGTGCAGGGGTGATGTGGATTATTTATTAAGCTGAGTCTCAGCGATAAAAGTCATGAAAAACCTTTTAAATCATAGAAGATAGTAGATTTTATTCTCTACTTGACTCTTCTAATGGATTGCTTGTTCCACTGTAGTTAAACTTGATGTTTGTTATATTTTATCAGTTTAACACTGTTGAAGGCTAATGATAATTTATTCTGCATTATCTTAGTCATAATATTTCTTACTGGGCTAGTTGAGCTCACCCTTTCTTTCACTGTTCTCTTCAGGAAATGAGAATATAGCTGGGACGAGTCGGGGAATGGAGTGATGGACCAGATGATAGTATTAGTAGTCCTCACTATTCATTAAATAGTGTGACAATAAATGTAATGAGGACTTATTCTGAGAGTGGATATTGTCTAGAAGACAGTATTTGTATTAAAACACACAGCTCTCTTGTTGTATATTAAAGATTGTATTTGTATTCTGTACCATGTATTTGGCAACACAGAATAGGTGATGTATACTTATTTTGGGGGCGTCACAGTTGGTATCAAAGCTTAGGGATATGATCCATGGCTAAGATTTGAGACTAGAACTAGGAGGGGAGAGACAGGGAATTCTTTCGCTAGTATGACCTACCTAAGTTTTTTTGGTATTTAATTGGTCGGTCAGAATATAGGGATAATATATTACATGTCAATTAACATTTTGTTTTGTGGCAGTATCTGAAAATGACATCCGAGAATGTTGAGAATAGCAATGGAGCACATGCGACCGTTGATTCACCACATATCAATAATCAGGATAATGTGCATCAGGAAGGCGACAATCATCATGCAAACAACAACACTGACCAAATGATGAATGATGGAATGTTCAGAGGCTTTATGTAATTCATGCAACAGCAGGCGAGAGCGGCTCCTATCCAAAATATAAGTGGAAACACTGGAAACTCTCGGACGGTCACCGCTAAACAGTTCAAGGAGTTGGGACCACCGGAGTTTATTGGAGAGCCAAAACCACTTAAGGCGGAAGCATGGATAAAGCAGATCACCAAGATATTTGATGTCTTGGGATACTCCGAGAAGCAAAAGGTTCCCTTTGTCGCCTTTATGTTGCGAGGAGAGGCAGATTACTGGTGGGAATCAGTAAAGCGTACTCAACCTGCCGCACTGAAAATATCTTGGGAGAAGTTCCAAGAACTATTCAACGACAAGTACTTTCCCGAAAGTATTCGTCACATGAAGGAGGTGGAGTTCATCAAGTTGGAGCAGAATAATATGACCATGTCGCAGTATGAAGCTAAGTTTACTGAGTTGTCTTGGTTTGCGTCCCACTTGGTGGATAATGAAGTGAGAATGATGCGGATGTTTTTAAGAAGTTTAAAGCCGGAGATACGTCAACATCTTATTTCTCATAAACTGTGTTTGCATTCAGATGTTGTAAATAGGGCTCAGTTAGTGGAGCGCGATAACGAGTCAATGCAACCAAAAGAGAGCAAATGCAAAAATGATAATACCAAAGGAGAGCGATCATCGAAGCGGTGACAACAAGCGTGGAGGAATCAACAGGCCAAAATGGTAGCCACTTGGTGGTAATCGTACCAAAGCAATAAGAATGGACATTTCAAGAAGAGGAGATTTAATAATGATGGAAAGACGTCAGCACCAGCACCCGTTGTTAAGGAAGGAGAATGACCACCTATCATATGCTTCAAATGCGGAGGGGAGAGACACATCAGTCCAAACTGCGCGATGCCGTCCAAAGCATGTTATAATTGTGGAAGAGAAGGTCACTTAGCCCGATTTTGTCGTTCACCGAAGACAAGTTCAGCTAGGATGGAGGCACCAAAGGCCGTCCTAGAAAAGTCAAAGCCGGTAGTGCAAGGGAGAGCGTTTGTTGTGACCTCCCAGAAAGAAAGGAACCCGAATGAGGTCATCATGAGTAAGCTTATCATAAACTCTAGCAAAGTCTATACTTTATTTGATACCAGTTCTACCCATTCTTTTATTTCTCCTACTTGCGCTCAACGATTAAATTTGACTCCGGAGAAATTAGACTTTGACTTATCTGTGGAAACTCCGTTGGGAGAAACCTTCATTACATCCACTGTTTATAAGTCTTGTTTGGTTAAAATCGGTATCCTCACATTACCTGTCGATCTTATTTCATTAAAAATACTTGCATTTGACGTGATTCTAGGGATTAATTGGTTAACTACTCATCATGCTAAAATTGATTATTTTCGTAAGGTTGTTAGCTTTCATATTCCTAATCAACCTATTATGCGAATTCAAGCGACCAAACCATTAAAATCAATCACTTTATCTCAAGCCATAAAGCTATTCATTTATTGAAAAACGGATGTCGTTTCTTAGCCCACGCCACGCATCTAAACAAAAATACGTCGGTTTTGAATGATATTTCTATTGTTAATAAATTTCTTGACGTATTCCCTCAAGAACTTCCCGCCTACCCCGGAGCATGAAATTAAATTTTGTATCGACCTTGAACTCGGTACAAAACCCATTTCCAAAGCCCCATATCGAATGGCTCCTATTGAACTTCAGGAGTTAAAGACCCAATTGCAAGAATTATTAGACATTGGCTTTATTTGTCCTAGTACTTCTCCTTGGGGTGCTCCTGTTCTATTCGTGAAAAAGAAAGATGGGAGTATGCGACTTTGTATTGATTATCGGGAGTTGAATCATGTCACCATCAAAAATAGGTACCCATTGCCACGTATTGATGACCTGTTTGATCAGTTGCAAGGAGCCAAATTCTTTTCAAAGATTGATCTTCGTTCTGGATATCACCAATTGAAGATTAGAACTGATGACATTCCAAGTTACCGATTTACCACCCTTTATTTGATCTGCTGGTGGATGAAATTGAGCGCCTGTCGCTACAACCTCATACGGCAGGGTCCCACCTTTAATTTTGATCAGCTTTTAATGTTGTAGCTTTTTGCTTTTGACCGGTCAGCCTCTGGCGCCAATGGTTGTAGCGGCAGACAACATTAATTTTAAACCCCCTGCTTGCTTCCTCCGATTTTGAATTATCTCTTTAACCTTTCATTTCACAGATCTTAAATACATCAGTTTTCTCTCAATTTTTTTCTCCTGCTATTTCATATCTCTTTTTTTTTGTTGATGTTGTTCATTTTCACTCTCAAATTCAAGTTGAAGTTCTGATTCGGTGATTCTTCCTTCTTATTTCAAAATGGCACACAACATACCTGCTCATAAAAGGTTTGTATCAAGTTCTTCGGATTCTGTTGCTAGTTTAGATATTTATGAAAATACATTTGAGTTTGTAAGTGAAGTTGAAAGTAGTAAATTTGAAATGATGCCACACGTTGGTTAATTATTTTCTAAGTTGGAAGAAGTTGAATTTTTTATAGGTCGTATGCTAAAAAAATGGATTTGAGATTAGAATTACAACTAGTCATAAACATGCTGGTACTAATGATGTGTCGTCTAGGTTGTACGTTTGTAAAAAAGTCGGTACACCAACTTCTATAAAGAGTTTGCCTGATGATGAAGATGGTAGTAAGAATATAACTTGACATCGAGACTCTATAGAATGCACATTATGCAAAGCTAGAATATATGTTCTTCATAATAAAAAAGAAAACAATTGGCGTATTTTTACTGTTCAATTAGAGCACAATAATCACCTAGTGACCCCTACCAAGGTAGATTTGATCGAGACACATAGAAATATTACTCCGGTTGCAAGAAAATTAATTGACACTTTAAATAAGTCTGGTATTGGACCTAGTAGGATGATGAACGTTTTGAGCACAATGGGTGGCGGGTTGCAAAATGTTCCTTTTTCTAATGTTAATGTTCAGAATGTGGTGAGAGATTTAAGGCGTGATTCTGCAGATGAAAATGATGCACAAGCTGCTGTAAATTATTTGAAAAAACTTGGATCCGGAGGTTTGAGTAAATTTTTTTATCGTGTCAAACCAGACGAAACAAAACGCATAACATCCATTTTGTGTGTTGACGCCTGATCAAGGTTGATGTATCAACATTTTAGAGATGTTGTGACATTTGACAGTACGTACAAGACAAATAAGTATGGCATGCCGTTTGTTCCATTTACCGGGGTCAACCACCATTTTCAATCTATATTATTTGGATTTGCATTGTTAAGGGATGAGACAGAGGACACTTTCGTGTGGGTATTAGAGACTTGGCTCGAAGTCATGGACTACAAGATACATATAACCATCATCACTGACCAAAACAAAGTCATGAGTAATGCTATTGCTAAGGTACTCCCTTCTACTTATCACTTATTGTGTTCTTGGCATATTAGTAACAAATTTCCTAAGAAATTGCATCATGTTTATTGTGACGCCCCCAAAATAGGTATACGCCACCCATCTTGGGTCGCCAGATACATACACTACTTACAACTCCATTTATACAACTGTCGTGCAAAATACGACTACTCATATACTGTGAGTTTCAATACAAATATTGTTACGTATATAATACGACAATATTCATATTTAAATTATTACAATGCAATATAAAGTACAACAACAATTATATCAAGTCCCCGAAGGAACACGAGAAGATTTATGTTCTTCTCATTCTAATGGAGTGCACCTTTGACGCTTCCATATTCTGATTCACCTCATCCTATTGTTGTTCACCAAAATAAAATATCAAATGATGTATAAAACATGTCACACACATTTTAAGTTCTCAGTACAATTATTATGCCACACCGTTTCATAATTTGATTAGGTTTGTGACTAATTCGTATCACCACTTTATACCCATGTTCTCTCTGCTAGTCCCAGTTACACTTTTATTACCTGAAAGGGATGATGAAATAACAGGGTGAGCACAAATAGCCCAGTAAAGAATATCATGACTTAAGATAATTAAATTATCAATAGTCTTCATCAATAATAATTCAGATATTTAGAACATATGGTAGAAGATAAAAGTTTCCAACCATAATAGCAACGGAATCAACAATTCATTAGAAGAGTCAAGTAGAACACAATGTCTACTATCTCCTCTAGATTAAAAGTTCATCGTTAATATTTCATTCCTGTAATAATCATCAACAGTTCTTGGTTATACCCAAAACAAAGAGAACTCTCATCACCTGTCTTCACCTGAACCACCACAGATTATAATTAAATCACAATTCATATTTATAATCAAGTAAATCAACAGTCCAACTTTGCACTACATGCCAAAGATATACAACTGTAAAACCAATAACCAACAGTCCATCTTTGCACTACAGGCCAAAGATATACAACTGTAAAACCAATAATGCTGAGACTCAGCTTAATAGTATCACGACCACGAATTATCCATGCACTACGGGCCAAGGATATTCGTGTTTTCAATTACGGTCATGATTATGACGAATAATCTCTGGTCATAATCATACCAAGTCCATCTATGCACTACGAGCCAAAGATGACTTTTACCACATCATTTGTAACATTACGGCCATGATTATACCAAATAATCGCTGGTCATAATCATACCAAGTCCATCTATGCACTACTGTCCATAGATGACTTTCAACACAATATAAGCATGAGAATGATGACAATGATATATATAATGTGTGACGCCCCCAAAATTAGGTATACATCACCCATCTTGAGTCGCCAGATACATGGTATAGAATTCAAATACAACTTAATTATACAACAGTCGTGTAAAATACGACAAAACATAGGCTGTGAGTTTTAATACAATTATTGTCCTCAAAGAGTATACAAACTCAATGGAGTCCTCATTACATTTATTATCACACTATTTCACATAATAGTGAGGACTACTAATGCACCATCTAGGACCATCACTCTTGTTCCCCGACTAGTCCCCGCTACGTTCTCATTTCCTGAAGAGAACAGTGAAAGAAAGGGTGAGCTCAACTAGCCCAGTAAGAAATATTATGACTAAGATAATGCAGAATAAATTATCATTAGCCTTCAACATTATAACAACTGATAGAATATAATAGACAACAAGTTTTAGGTCAAAAACTGTAGCGGAATAAACAATCCATTAGAAGAGTCAAGTAGAGAATAAAATCTACTATCTTCTATGATTTAAAAGGTTTTTCATGACTTTTATCGCTGAGACTCAGCTTAATAAATAATCCACATCATCAAATCATCCCTGCACTACAGGCCAAGGATATTCTTTAGTATCACGACCACGAATTATCCATGCACTACGGCTAAAGATAATCATTTTTTCATCAACGGTACTGATCATGCCATAAAACAATTCATCTTTACACTACGGCCAAAGAGAATCCATGGCCATAATCATACCAAAAATTGTCCATCAATGCACTACGGGTCAATGAGGATTTTTTTCACATCATTTGTCACATTATGGTCATGATTACACCGAATAATCCTTGGTCATAATCATACCAAGTCCATCTATGTACTACAGGCCACAGATGACTTTCAACAAAATATAAGCATGAGGACGATGACAATGATATAGGAATTCAATAAAACAAGTTCAAGAATTAATTTATCCAGGAACTAATAACGTCCAAATTGTCAACATGATACTGCTTTGTAGAGTAAAATTCAAGAATGCTCAGAAGAATATTTCCATGAAAAGATACTAGATGAAGCGCAAATATCAAGGATATTCCACTAATTTCATGGAGTATGGAAGTCAAATTTTTAACCAACTGAGTATAATAAAGAATGGAATAACAAAAGAAATCACCATGCATGCGGTACTTCGCATAGACAGGGTTATTCCAACGAATAATAATTAACGGAACCAGTCATGCGTAAAGCACCGAAATGATGTTCCAACCAGAATAATAAAGAATGGAATAATAACAGAAATCACCATGCATGCGGAACTTCGCATGACGAAAGTATTCCAATGAATACCAATAAAGATTTTAACAAGGTCCTGCCAGAAAATGCATGCATGCAGGATATTCCAAATGAATAATAATAAAGACGGATTCATTCCGTCCCATAAAATGCATGAGCAGGATATTCCAAAAGAATAATAAAGAATGAAATAATGTAAGAATTTCACCAAGTATAGGGTATCCCGCGATACAACAGAGTTATTGCAATGTAATAATAAAGAATGAAATAATGTAAGAATTTCACCAAGTATAGGGTATCCCGTATACAAAAGTTATTCAAATGTAATAATAAAGAATGGAATAATGTAAGTTCTCTTCATGAATAAGAAGAGAAAGAATACCCCTTATGAAAGTACAACAAATAATATTCCCTACCTTAGAAGAAACTTGATCTTCGGAATAAAGGAGGTAGTAGACTTCTCTTCTTCTTTCTCTATAATTTCTCTCTATAATAATCGCTCTAAAGCTTTTGTGAATTGGTGAGAAATGAAGGAAGAATGAGCTTCTATTTATAGAAAATATAGTTTCGATAATTGCACGTTTGGGGCTCAAAAATTACAATCTGAATACCTCTAACTTTTCCTTTATTTTTAATTTAGTCATGGAAGTATTATCAAACTTGCACCACCTCCCTAATAATAGTAAATAATGTGATTCAATAGTAAATTATGTGAATCAATAGTTCTAGACTTGTGAAAATACAATTACAAGAGATAAAGACCTCCATCTATACCTCCATTTTTAACTTAGTCATGCAAGTATTATCAATCTTGTACCAACTCCCCTAATAGTAACAAGAATGTGAAACAATAATATACACATGTGAACAAATAGTTATAATCATGTGAAATAATTGCAATCAATTGCTCATTTATCCTAAGTTAAATACCCGATTGAATCAATATAACCTCCGGACATCAATTATTATCGAAATAATTATCGATTTTCACTAACACAAATAATTCCAACACAATGAAACCATTTTATCAAAAATATAAATTTTGAAATTTCAAGTTTGACTTTTCCCAAAAAAGTCAATCTGTTGACTTTTTTGACCAAATAGTGAATTCAAAAAATTTTGTGTTTATAGACTATTTTTACTAATTTCATCGTTCCGGACTCAAATATCACGTTCACGTCTCCAAATTCAACTCAACAACACACTTCAATTTTAATAACATTCATCATTAATATTATAACTCACAATATTTATCAACCGTGTCGTTCCTGAAAGAGGGGCTTTCCAATAAGGATTTCTCCCTATCGGTAGCGCAATTAGGTGACCAAACCTCTCCTTGATGTAACTTCTAGACATTGTAAATATTGCAATTTAATAATATGAATAACTTTGTCGCCTCAATTATTGATTTAATAAAATAACATATTATGCGAGATGATACTACGACAATAATCGAATCAATAATATGAAAGATATGACGCAACAATTCATCAGAGTAATAATTGAGTATAACCGAGTGACTTCTCACGTAAGCATCAATAATCAATACCGTAGTGCTACTACTATGCAACCACGCCAGACATCTTGTACTTTTACTAATGGGTTGTTTAACAGCTTAACGGTAAAACTTCCGCCGTTATTTTCATAAAGTATTTTTTTATCGTTTTCTCGATCCGACAATAATTCCGCTTAGGTCCACCAATGATTGTACTGGTCAGACGGATATTCCCCGACAAAAAGAATATTCCCCACCAATCGAATATTATATAACAACTTGCATACTTTTGCAAAATTTATAAATATTACCCACAACTATAACATTATATCAAATCCACACCATAATATTTAAAAAATTATTTCGAGAAAATTAAATCTTTATTCATAAAATCTGGGTCTCACAATCTCCCTCCTTATGAAATTTCACCCTCGAAATTTACGTGACGTACACGGTATCTGAGCAATGTGAGGATACCTTGACCTCACTTCAAATTCTAACCCTCGAGGTATAACCTTTGAGTGTCGAATATAATCCTTCTTATCCAAGATTTTAACACGTATCTCCTCATACGTTAAATCATCCGCTATCTCGTCCGGGTTCTAAATTAATAATGTGGTTCGGTCATCCCCATAATTACGTAACGTCGATCGTTAAAAACGTTATGAACACGCCGATATACTTGGCGGTAAAACGAGTTTATAAGCCACAGTTCCTACTTTATCGAGGATTTCAAATGGGCCAATTAAATCGAGGGTTGAGATTTCTTCTCTTCATCGATTCTTGCTTCTAGAATAACGCCCTCTTGAACCTTCCTAATTCTTCACATTCATCAGCTCCAGGTGTGTAGCTTGAACGGCTTTAACTTTATCGATTAAAGTCGATTCTACTCGTATATTCGTTATCTTCACGGGGGTTCGTATATTCGCACTTATAAACGCATACGATCTTCTACTCAACGCGTCAGCTACCACGTTCATTTTTTCACTATGGTATTGAATGATATGATCGTAATCTTCAACAGCTCGAGCCAACGTATTTGGCACATGTTACGTTCGTTTTAGGTGAAGAAAATGTTTGAGGGTTTAAGAAATGGGTTTTGTACTGGGGTCAATACAAAATTCGATTTCATACTCTAGGGTAGGCTAAGAAGTCTTTAAGAATACGTCAGAAATTATATTAACAATAGAAATATCATTCAAAACTGTGACTCTCATCCAAGACTTGGATAGTACGTCACATTGATACCTATCAACTTGACATCGTCATTCACGACGTCGCCTACAGAAAGTTTGGCTTCGGTGCATTCCACACAAGAAAGTCAACAACGAAAGGATCGGGGCTCTTTACTTATGGCTTGATATGACAATGATTTACTTTAGTGGTTTGGTTGCTTGAATTCGCATAACAGGTTGGTTTGGAATATGAAAGATAACAACCTTACGAAAACCATGATGAGTAGTTAACCTATCGATTCCTAAAATCGCATCAAAGGCTAGTATTTTCAAAGAGACAAGATCGACACGTAACGTAAAAGTGTTGATTTGAACAAGATTTATAAATAGTGGAGGTAACGAAGGTTTCTCCCAACTGAGTTTAAACAGATATATCAAAGTCTAACTTCTCCGGAGTTAACTTCAAACATTGAACACAACTAGGTGAAATAAAAGAGTGAGTAGAACCGGTATCTAACACGGTATAGACTTCACAAGAGTTTATGACTAACATACCCGTGATAATTTTAATCAGGTTCCTAGTCACGAAAAAAAAAATGTTCTCTCTTAAACTACTGGCTTTAACTTTTATGTGGCGGCCTTTGGTGCCTCCATCTTAGCTGAATTTATCTTTAGTGAAAGACAAAATCGAGCTAAGTGACCTTCTCTTCCACAATTATAACATGCTTTGGACGACATCACACAGTTTGGACTGATGTGTCCCTCTCCTCCGCATTTGAAGAATATGATAGGTGGTCGTTCTCCTTCCTTAACAACGGGTGCTGGTGCTGACGTCTTTCCATCATTGTTGAATCTCCTCTTCTTGAAATGTCCATTCTTATTGTTTTTACCAGATTACCACCGAAGTGGTTACCATTTCTGAAAGTAGTATGCATACAAGCCAATCATGTTTGATGATAAAACATATACTTTGTAACAATCTTATTCATTTATTAATAAAAAGTATTAATTTATTAAAGGCTTTTAATTATCTACATGATGCTGTTTTATAATATGTGATAAACCCATAGTTTTAAGCAATGCTTTTAGAATAATGATGATGATCATTCTAATGAGATCTAAATTCTTAGAAAGCTTAAAACTAAAATAGTTCCCAATCATTGGATTACTAAATTGGGGATTAGTGAATCCGGATAGATTGGTACATACGTTGCTTGCTCATTGGATGAGGATGATTGATCTCATGATCATTTGTGTGGAGACACTAAAGCAAGTATGTAGGTGCTTATTAGAGAATAAGTTCACTGAACGTGGCTCGCTAAGGAATACCTAATGGAGTTTTACTTGCCTGTCAATAGGAATTCTCAGAGTGAGAGTAGTCTAAGTGATCCTTGGACTTGAGATCATCATAGTATCTTGTGTATGATGAGTTATACTTTGACTTATTCCTTAAGACCCTTAGGGTATATCAAATGGTATGCTTGGGTATAATAAGTTGTATATGGAGATAATGTATGATCAATAAAGAATCTACCACTTCTATTAAAAGAGAAATGTCCTATGTGATTCGATAAATGACAACCCTAGGTGAGTCCTTGGCGTTAAGCGTAATGAAATTAGAAAGGAGTTTCTAATTTGCATTATTTGGTGTTGTGCATTTAAGGATCGAAATACATATAATTAAATAAAATAAGACTTGACAAGAATTCCATGTCTTATATTTAATTGGGACATTGTATGGTGAAAGGATTGAATTGTACGCAGAACTATTTACTCAAAGGTTCTTTTATGATTAATATTGAAATCTATATTATCCGGAAAGTCGTTGATCGCTAGGGAGAGCTTATCCCTATTGTAGAATAAATATATTTATTTAAATAAATTAATTGTTTAATTTATTTATTTAAATAAGATTAGAATTGTTCTAATTGATTTATTCACAACCTAGCTTAATACTTTGGAGAACCTAAAGGGTCACACCATAAAAGGAAGAATAATTATTTAAGAAGTTAATGGCATATCGTAATAATATGTTAAGTATATTTAATTTAATCTATGGTGATAGAATAAATTAAATAGCTTAATATTTATTATTTAAATTTTAGAAATATTAAATATAAATTAATAAGAGGAGTTTTATTAATATTATTACAATTATTATTATTTTAATTTCTAAAAGAGTTTAGGAATTAATTTAATATAAGTACTTCATTTATTCCTAATAGGATTAGGAGGTTAAATTAATTAAAAGAGTTTAATTAATTATCCCTAATAAGATAAGGGAGCTTAATTAATTAAAGGATTTTAATTAATTAAAATAAAACCCAATTCCTTAATTGTTAAGGATGGTTGCCCACATCTATAAATAAGAGGAGTCTTATTATGGGTGGTGATGGTTGTTGACTTTTACAACATACGTCATTCCAATTGTTGGAGAGTACGCCCTTTCTATAGAGATAGAAAACTAGGGTTTTGTCAAACACCCATCTTCTTGAATTCTTCTTCTTCCTCGGTGGATCACCTCAGAGGCCAAACACTTGGGTGGCTAACGCCGATCAAAGGAAGGAACCAAACCCGGTGGATTCAAGTTGAATGCGAAAAGGATTGAGGGTGAACTTGTACCGAGAAAGCTCGGATCTTCAAGGGTATGTTTCTTATTCATCTTTTTTCGCTTAATTAATAATTGTGCATAAAGGGTGATCCGTATATATGGTTTGTATAATTTTAAAACTCTACGATTTTACACGCTTTCCGCTTATTTATGCAATTTGATCAAGGCTTCTTGAATATTACAAACCTAATAAAGGCATCGTGAGCCAAACCTTTATGCTAATTATTAATTGTTTTAATTTGATATGTATATTGATATGTGTTTAGAATAATTTATTTGGGCATAATTTTGTTATATAAAATTTATTTAAAAAAAAAGAAGAAGCCGTAATTCGCTATTTTTTTTCTTCAAAAATCGATCTCATTATTAGTTAATCATTCTAGTTCACGTGGCCTTGCATGGGATCAATTTTTTTTTTTTTTTTTTGAAAAGTTTGACAAGGGATTCGCGAATTGTTCAAAAGCTATAATCCAATGTATGTATAATATATTACTATATATATAAGTAATAACAAAGTGGTGATTTGATTTGTTTTGAAAAACATGATATTTGGTTCTGCTTACTTTGTTGATTCCAAATTTAATTTGCACCTAAGTTATTACCGGGCCACATAAGGATTACTTTTTTATGCAGGAAGGAAACTTTATTATATTATATATTATATATATATATTATTCTTATTTATTTTATAATTAAAATAAAAGGTTTATTTTAATTTTAAAATTAAATTTCATGGTAACTAATTAGAGTTGAAATTGGATTCCATGATAACTAATTGGAGTTGAAATTGGATTTCATGTTTTCTTAAATAAAAGAGTTTATTTAGATATGAAATAAGATTTCATATTATTCAAAATAAAGGAGTTTATTTGTGAATAGGAAAGTGAATCCATATTTCCTTAAATAAAGGAGTTTATTTAGATATGAAATAAGATTTCATATTATTCAAAATAAAGGAGTTTATTTGTGAATAGGAAAGAGAATTCGTGTTTTCTTTAATAAAAGTTTTTTTATATGGAATTGATTCCATAATTAATTAAAATAAAGGAGTTTATTTTGATTAAAGATTTTGATTAAAATAAAATAGTTTATTTTATTCAAAATTGGATAAATTAAATAAAATAGTTTTATTTTGATTTAAATTTGGATTAAAATAAAGGAGTTTATTTTGATTCAAAAATTAGATTTTATACTAACTAAATTTGCCCATTAAATGATATCAATATATATATTGAATGTTTATTACTCATGAGATGAATGTTATTTATCGATACATATGGAGATGTGTATGATAATAAATGGGATTGATTATGGACTATCGACCAAATGTGATTGGATTTTATTTTAGTTGGATGCACTGAATGTATGAGTTTTATTAAATGGGGTCTGCAGTATTCGCCTTCTCTCTAATTTTTCCGAATGTAAATTCTATCTCCTCCTATGTACTTCCCTCGACTACCCGATCAAGGTTTTATTTATTTTAATTAGTTTTGTAATAGGAATAGTTAGAATTAATTTTGAAAAATTGGAGATCAAGGAGCAAGGAGCGCCAAGACCCGTTTGTAATGGAGCCCGGGTTTAAATGTAATAGTTATATTTAAATATTATTTCTTGCACCCCTAGGGTTTGACCTTTTGGTTCACTTGGTGGCTCTAGTGAACCAAACTAGAATAAAAGTCCATAATCAATCCGTGTAGAATATAGTATTCTATATGTGCATGCTTATACTATATATTATATATTATGCAAACATGCTTCACATGTTAATTAATATGACGCGTATTTTATATATATATATACATAATATATTTAAACAAGATGAGACATTTAATAATAAATCCTCAAATTGTTTTTATATTAAGTCCTAAGCGCTCAAAGATATTTGGAATATCGAACGTCAGCTTTCTAGCATGATAAAATTAATAGAGTATTAAATATTTAATATGAGTTTGTTGTGTCACCACAAGGCAAGTATTAAGTATTTAAGATGTTAATTTATCACATTTGATGCTTATAAAGAAAATTGAACAATATTGTTTTGTTGTGTCACCACAAGGATGATATTTTCTTTTTTGAATATATGGAGTGCTAGGTTGGACTTAACTTGGATAATTTTTATTCTGATGTGCCACCACTGATCAAAATAATCTAAGAGGCAAAAATACAAGGAGTTGCATAGTTGATGTAATTGACAATAGTTGTCTACCTATTTATTTATATATAGTTTGTTGTGTCACCACAAGGCTATATACATTTGAAATGGGATCCTTATTCTCACTAGCGAGATCTTTAATTAGATTTTGCCGAACTATATATATTGAGGGTAATATAGTTTGAAGAAAATAGTGGGAGATACCAATTTAAAACAAGACCTAATTTATTTTGGTAATTAATAAAAGAATGTATGTTAAAATGTTGTTAATTACAAATTCATTTACGTAATTTTACAATGTCTAAAATTACTATCATCTGCGAAGCATATTAGATGCTAAATTAACCGCATCGTATTAAATGGATTGGTTAAGGAATTTGAGAATAGTTCTCATGGTTTGAAAAGCTATCTTATGTCCTTAATACGCCTATCCCTGCAATGGTTGCGAAAATGCCTTTGAGGAAGAGATTGCTACTTTTAGAAAGTGGCAAGATGATGCACATTGGCTCAATGCATCATGCTCGCATATATACGAGTAACGAGCTTCAAATACAAGATGAAACTATGGATGCTTCTACTATATTCCTGCACATCAAGTAGTTGACGGTGAGGAAAGTAGGACTAATAGATATCAGATATCTAAGGAGCTCTTCCGATCTAGAATGACCGATTACACTACAGTATAGATAAAAGTCCTTAACATTATCAATTTGATTGATCAATTAGGACAACGAGTTTTGTCATGGATGGTGAGTTGAGCCAAGATTTGATCTTGCCCTCACTCCCTGACTCCTTTCACAATTGTTGTGAATTTTTCATATGAACAAGCTAGATATCAGCCTCGCTGATTTGCTTAACATATTGAAAAATGTTAAGAGTCACTTTCCAACCAAGAAAGATCTAGTCTTACTGGTAGGGGCCAAAGGATCTTCTGAAAAGAAGAACGATTCAAAGAAGGTAAATAGAAAGGCATAAAAAAAAAGATAATAAGAATAAAACTGATACGGATAGCAAATGAGTTTGCTTCCACTACAATAAGCCTGGACACTGGAAAGAAATTGCAAGAAGCATCTTGCAGAGGCTAACCAAAGAAGCTTAGTGAAGTTTTGGTTACAAATACAAATTTGTTCATGATTTAAAATAATTTTTTCTTTAAGTCAAGGTTCTACTTGGGTATTGGATACCGACTTTGGTTATCATAAATATAGATTTATGAAGGACCAAGCGTAAGTAGAAAGTTAAACAAAGATAAGTAATCCTATGTGTGGAAAATGAAGCAAAGGTTCTTGCATTAGCTATAGAAACTTATAGTTTAGCACCGCTTACTGCAGCAAATCTATTAAGTCAATAAGTTGTTATTGTATTCCAATTCTTGTTAGAAACATTATTTCCATTTTATTGTTGGACAATAAAATTTTTGGTATTATAATTAAGAACAATTATTGTTCTATTTATAATAATAATGTTTCAGATAGAACCGAAAAGATTACTTAATGGATTTTGTATACTTGACTTACGTGAAAAATTATTTTGTAAATTGAACAAACTAGTATAAGAAAAGGAGATGATCATTCAAAGAGTTGAATGTATGTATTTGTTGAAATACAAGTGTAAATTATTTGAAAGGTTCAAAGAATTCAAAAGTGAAACAAATTGGCAAAGTGTTAAGATTCTTTGATTAGATCAAGGAATAAATACTTGTGCAATAAGTTTCTTGATCATCTCAAATGGTTTTTCTCATAATGGACACCTCATGATACGTAATAATTGATTGATGTATCTGAAAGGAAAAATCATACCTTGTTGAACATGGTACGGTCCAAAATGATTTTACCGACATTCCAGTATCCTTTTAGGATCATGTCCTAGAAATGGTCAGCATATCAACAAAAGGTAACCTCAAAATCCAAATTTCAAGACTCCATAAAAGTTATGGACAGGGGAGGATTCCTAATCTTAAGTATGTTAAGATAAGGGTTGTCCAACTTATGTGAAAAGGTTTCAAGGATAAGCTTGGGACAAGATTTGACATGTACAAATTTGTGGGACATCCTAAAGTAAGTTTAGGGTATATGTTCTATAATTCTACTTAGCAAAAGGTGTTTGTTACGAAACACGCTACCTTCTAAGATAAAGGTGTTTATCATTAAAAGGGGCTAGTGGGAGGATAATAGATCTTGAAGAGTTCAAGAACCACAAAATACTATAAGTCAAATAAGAGGAACCTCAGTAGATGTACCTATTATACCACAATCAATCATAACCGAATAGTACCAAAGATACACGGGAGGTATGGATTCATCATAGATGATGATGATGAGGTACACATCATAGAAGATGATGATCCAGTTACATACGATGAGGTAAGTGTTGTAGACACTCAGAGAAATGGATTGAAGCAAGTTTCTCAAATATGGAACATTCGTTTTGATGAGGCAATCAAAAGAGTTTGATTTTATCAAAAATAAGAATGAACCTAGTGTGTACAAAAGGGTTAGTGGGAGCATTGTGAGATTCCTAGTACTATATGTTGATATACTACGGATAAGGAATGACATACCAATGCTACAATCAGTAAAGATAAAGTTGTCTAAACATTCCTCCATGAATGATTTGGAAGAGTATCTTAATTGGGGATATAAATCTATATAGATAGATTTAAGAGGATGCTCGACTTAACCCAAGGAACGATATTCATTTGATGCTAAAGTCGCTTAGCATGACAAACTCAAAGAGATGTCTCATGTCGATGAGCTATGGAGTGTATCTCTCCTAATAGTCCCCACGACTCCACGAAAAGAGAGGTCGCATGAGTGACAATCAAGTATGCAATGAAATGTACGAGACCGATGTTGATCGGTCATATTATGGAGAAGTTCACTATGAGTCGCTGAAAAACATCTTAAAGTGCTTAACTTAAGGCACTAAGGATGTGATCATATTCATGGTGGGTCTAAATTAAAACTAGAGGGCTTAACAGACTCAAGTTTTTCGAGACGGACTCAAGATGACGTAAAAATCCACTTTAAGGTAAAGCGTTATCTTGAACAAAGGGTGCGTTGAATTGAAAGGTTCCAAACAAAGAAAAAGAGTTGTCAGGTTTAGTGATAAAGACAAAGTATATAGCTATAAATGAAGTCGCAAGTTAATTGTTTGGATTAAAAGTTCATTACGAAACTAGGAATAGTTCCTAAGTCTCATCTTGGATCTAAACATGTGTTATGGCATTTTCATTTGATTATTAGAATCATTGAAAGATGGGAAATCACTATAGAGATAGTGGACTCTCATGAACAACATTATATATCCATTAACTAAAGCTTATCCAATGGCAGGATAATCGTCACTTAGAGAAGAAGAGTATGAGATACCATGGCGATTGGCTTTAGTGCAAGTGAGAGATTGAAAGTAGTATGCATACAAGCCAATCATGTTTGATGATAAATCATATACTTTGTAACAATCTTATTCATTTATTAATAAAAAGTATTAATTTATTAAAGGCTTTTAATTATCTACATGATCTTTGTTTTATAATATGTGATAAACCCATAGTTTTAAGCAATGCTTTTAGAATAATGATGATAATCATTCTAATGAGATCTAAATTCTTAGAAAGCTTAAAACTAAAATAGTTCCCAATCATTGGATTACTAAATTGGGGATTAGTGAATCCGGATAGATTGGTACATATGTTGCTTTTCATTGGATGAGGATGATTGATCTCATGATCATTTGTGTAGAGACACTAAAAAGCAAGTATGTAGGTGCTTATTAGAGAATAAGTTCACTTTGAACGCGGGCTCGCTAAGGAATACCTAATGGAGTTTTACTTGCTCGTCAATAGGAATTCTCAGAGTGATAGTAAAGACAAGTGATCCTTGGACTTGAGATCATCATAGTATCTTGTGTATGATGAGTTATACTTTGACTTATTCCTTAAGACCCTTAGGGTATATCAAAGGTTATGCTTGGATATAATAAGTTGTACATGGAGATAATGTATGATCAATAAAGAATCTACCACTTCTATTAAAAGAAGAGAAATGTCCTATGTGATTCGATAAATGACAACCCGGTAGTCCTTGGCCAAGGCAGAATGAAATTAGAAAGGAGTTTCTAATTTGCATTATTTGGTGTTGTGCATTTAAGGATCGAAATACATATAATTAAATAAAATAAGACTTGACAATAATTCCATGTCTTATATTTAATTGGGACATTGTATGGTGGAAGGATTGAATTGTCACAGTAACTATTTACTCAAAGGTTCTTTTATGATTAATGTTGAAATCTATATTATCCGGAAAGTCGTTGATCGCTAGGAGACTTATCCCTATCAGAGAATAAATATTATTTATTTAAATAAATTAATTATTTAATTTATTTATTTAAATAAGATTAGAATTGTTCTAATTGATTTATTCACAACCTAGTTTAATACTGAGAACCTAAAGGGTCACACCATAAAAGGAAGAATAATTATTTAAGAAGTTAATGGCATAATCGTAATAATATGTTAAGTATATTTAATTTAATCTATGGTGATAGAATAAATTAAATAGCTTAATATTTATTATTTAATATTTTAGAAATATTAAATATAAATTAATAAGAGGAGTCTTATTAATATTATTACAATTATTATTATTTTAATTTCTAAAAGAGTTTAGGAATTAATTTAATATAAGTACTCTCATTTATTCCTAATAGGATTAGGAGGTTAAATTAATTAAAAGAGTTTAATTAATTATCCCTAATAAGATAAGGGAGCTTAATTAATTAAAGGATTTTAATTAATTAAAATAAAACCCAATTCCTTAATTGTTAAGGATGGTTGCCCACATTTATAAATAAGAGGAGTCTTATTATGGGTGGTGAGGGTTGTTGACTTTTACAACATACGTCATTCCAATTGTTGGAGAGTACGCCCTTTCTATAGAGATAGAAAACTAGGGTTTTGTCAAACACCCATCTTCTTGAATTCTTCTTCTTCCTTGGTGGATCACCTCTAGAGGCCAAACACTTGGGTGGCTAACGTTGATCAAAGGAAGGAACCAAACTCGGTGGATTCAAGTTGAACGCGAAAAGGATTGAGGTGAACTTGTACCGAGGAAGCTCGGATCTTCAAGGGTATGTTTCTTATTCATCTTTTTCGCTTAATTAATAATTGTGCATAAAGGGTGATCCGGTATATGGTTTGTATAATTTTAAAACTCGATTTTACATTTTAAGCTTATTTTATGCAATTTGATTGCGTTTTGAATATTACAAACCTAACAATTTCTCGCATGTTGATTCAGATCTCCATGCTTATTGTCACCGCTTTGATGATCATTATCACCTAGATTATCATTTTGTCGTTTACCGCTTCTCTTTTGGTTGCGTTGACTCGTTATCACGCTCCACTAACTGAGCCCTATTTACAACATCTGGATACAAACACAGTTTATGAGAAATAATATATTGGCGTATCTCCGGCTTCAAATCTCTTAAAAACATTCGCGTCATTCGCTCCTCATTATCGACCAAATGGGATGCAAACCGGATAACTCATAGCAAATTTAGCCTCGTATTACACGACACGGTCATATTATTTTTTTTCCAACTTGATAAACTCCACCTCCTTCATGTGACGAATACTTTCGGGAAAGTACTTGTCGTTGAATGTACTCTTGAACTTCTCCCAAGACATCTTGAAGTGCGTCCAGTCGGGTACGTTTATATAGATTCCCACCAAATGATCCGCCTCTTCACGCAACATAAAGGTGGCAAAGGGAACCTTTTGATCCTCGGAGCATCCCAAGACATCAAATATCTTGGTGATCTACTTTAACCACGTCTCTGCCTTAAGTGGTTCTGGCTTTCCCAAAAACTCCGGTGGTCCCAGCTCCTTGAATTGCTTAGCGGTGACCAATAGTGGGTTTCCATTCTTTCCTCCTGTATTATGAACATGAGTGGCCTTCGCCTGATGTTGCATAAATTCGAAAAAGCTCTTAAATGTACCATCGTTCGTCAATTGATCAGTGTTGGTGTTTACAAGAGGATTATCGCCATCCTGTTGCACATTATCTTGATTATTGATCTGTGGAGACTCAACGGTCTCCTGTGCTCCATTGCTATTCTCAACATTCTCGGATGCCATTTTCAAATACTGCAACAAAATAAGGGTTAATTAACATCACATATTATCCCTATACTCTGACCGACCAATTAAATATCAAATAAACTTAGGTAGGTCAAACTAGCGAAGGAATTCCCCGTCTCTCCCCTCCTAGTTCTAGTCTCACATCTTAGCCCTCCCTAAGCTTTGATACCAACTGTGACGCCCCCAAAATTAGGTATACATCACCCATCTTGAGTCACCAGATACATGGAACAGAATACAAATATAACTTAATTATAAAATGATTAGTGTAAAAATATGACAAAACATAAATTTGTGAGTTTTAATACAAATATCGTCCTCTGAGAGAGTATACAAACTCAATGGAGTCCTCATTAAATTTATTATCACACTATTTCACGAGAATAGTGAGGACTACTAATGCACCATCTAGGACCATCACTCTTGTTCCCCGACTAGTCCCCCGCTTATGTTCTCATTTCAAGAGAAGAAAAAAAGAAAGAAAGGGTGAGCTCAACTAGCCCAATAAGAAATATTATGACTAAGAAAATGCGTAATAAATTATCATTAGCCTTCAACAATGATAACAACCGATAGAATATAATAAACAACAAGTTTTAGATCAAAAACTGCAGCGGAATAAACAATCCATTAGAAGAGTCAAGTAGAGAATAAAATCTACTATCTTCTATGATTTAAAAGGTTTTTCATGACTTTTATCGCTGAGACTCAGCTTAATAAATAATCCACATCATCAAATCATCCCCACTCACTGGTGCCAAGATATTCTTTAGTATCACGACCACGAATTATCCATGCACTACAGCTAAAGATAATCATGTTTTCATCAACGGTACTGATCATGCCATAAAACAATTCATCTTTACACTACGGCCAAAGAGAATCCATGGCCATAATCATACCAAAAACTGTCCATCAATGCACTACGGGCCAATGAAGATTTTTTCCACATCATTTGTAACATTACGGTCATGATTACACCGAATAATCCCTGGTCATAATCATACCAAGTCCATCTATGTACTATAGGCCACAGATGACTTTCAACAAAATATAAGCATGAGGACGATGACAATGATATATGAATTCAATAAAACAAGTTCAAGAATTAATTTATCCAGGAACTAATAACGTCCAAATTGTCAACATGATATCGCTTTGTAGAGTAAAATTCAAGAATGCTCAGAAGAATATTTCCATGAAAAGAAACTGGATGAAGGGCAAATATCAAGGATATTCAACTAATTTCATGGAGTATGGAAGTCAAAGTTTTAACCAACTGAGTATAATAAAGAATGGAATAACAAAAGAAATCACCATGCATGCGGTACTTCGCATAGACAGGTTATTCCAACAGAATAATAATTAATCGGAACCAAAGTCATGCGTAAAGCACGCATGGGATGTTCCAATGTAATAATAAAGAATGAATAATAACAAAATCACCATTCATGCGGTGCAAGCATGTAAAGGTTATTCCAATAGAATACCAATAAAGATGTAACCAGTCCCACAGAAACACACATGCATATGATATTCCAATGAATAATAATAAAGATTTTAACCAGTCCTGCGTTAAACGCATGCATATGATATTCCAAATGTAATAATAAAGAATGAAATAATGTAAGAATTTCACCAAGTATAGGGTATCCCATGATATCATGTGTTTTTCCAATGTAATAATAAAAAGAATGAAATAATGAAGAATTTCACCAAGTATAGGGTATCCCGCGTATACAGGTTATTCTAACAGAATATTAAAGAATGGAATAACAGAAGTTCTCTTCATGAATAAGAAAGAAAGAATACCCTTTATGAGTACAACAAATAATATTCCCTACCTTAGAAGAAACTGGATACTGGAATATTGAGGTAGCAGACTTCTCTTCTTCTTTCTCTCCATAATTTCTCTCTATAATAATCGCTCTAAAGCTTTTGTGAATTGGTGAGAAATGAAGAAAGAATGAGCTTCTATTTATAGAAAAATATAGTTTCGATAATTGCACGTTTTGGGGCTCGAAAAATTAAAGTACAATACCTCCAACTTTTCCTTTATTTTTAATTTAGTCATGGAAGTATTATTAAACTTGCACCACCTCCCCTAATAGTAAATAATGTGATTCAATAGTAAATTATGTGAATCAATAGTTCTAGACATGTGAAAATACGAATTACAATATAGTACCTCCATCTATACCTCCATTTTTAACTTAGTCATGCAAGTATTATCAATCTTGTACCAACTCCCCTAATAGTAACAAGAATGTGAAACAATAGTATACACATGTGAACAAATAGTTATAATTATGTGAAATAATAGCAATCAATTGCTCATTTATCCGGTTAAATACCCGATTGGTCAATATAACCTCCAGACATCAATTATTATCGAAATAATTGTCGATTTTCACTAACACAAATAATTCCAACATAATGAAACCATTTTTATCAAAAATATAAATTTTGAAATTTCAAGTTTGACTTTTCCCAAAAAAGTCAACTGTTGACTTTTTTAACCAAATAGTGAATTCTGGAAAATTTTGTGTTTATAGACTATTTTTACTAATTTCATCGTTCCGGACTCAAATATCACGTCCGCGTCTCCAAATTCAACTCAAACACACTTCAATTTTAATAACATTCATCATTAATATTATAACTCACAATATTTATCAACCGTGTCGCTCCTGGAAAGAGGGGCTTTCAATAAGGATTTCTCCCTATCGTCGCGCAATTAGGTGACCAAACCTCTCCTTGATGTAACTTCTTGACATTGTAAATATTGCAATTTAATAATATGAATAACTTTGTCGTCTCAATTATTGATTTAATAAAATAACATATTATGCGAGATGATACTATGACAATAATCGAATCAATAATATAGAGATATGATGCAAAGAATTAATCGTAGCAATAATTGAGTATAACTGAGTGACTTCTCACGTAAGCATCAATAATCAATACCGTGTGCTACTACGCAACCACGCGTATTACTATACTTTTACTACCGAGTAGTTTAACAGTTAACGGTAAAACTTCCGCCGTTATTTTTATAAAGTATTTTTGTCGTTTTCTCAATCCGACAATAATTCCGTTATGGGGTCCACCAATGATTATACCGTCGTATGGATATTCCCCGAAAAAAAGAATATTCCCCGACCAATCGAATATTATATAACAACTTCCGTACTTTGCAAAATTTATAAATATTACCCACAACTATAACATTATATCAAATCCACACCATAATATTTAAAAAAATTATTTTGAGAAAATTAAATCTTTATTCATAAAATCTGGGGTCTCACAATCTCCCCTCCTTATGATATTTCACCCTCGAAATTTATGTACGTACCTGGTATACCGAACAGGTGAGGATACCTTGACCTCACTTCAAATTCTAACCCTTGAGGTATAACCTTTGAGTGTCGAATATAGTTCTTCTTATCCTAGATTTTAACACGTATCTCCTCATACGTTAAATCATCCCCTATCTCGTCCAGTTCTAAATTAATAATGTGGTTCGGGTCATCCCCATATTTACGTAACGTCGATACGTTAAAAACGTTATGAACACGCGACATACTTGGCGGTAAAACGAGTCTATAAGCCACAATTCCTACTTTATCGAGGATTTCAAATGGGCCAATTAAATCGAGGGTTGAGATTTCTTCTCTTCGTCGATTCTTGCTTCTAGAATAACGCCCTCTTGAACTTTTTTAATTCTTTACATTCATCAGCTCCAGGTGTGTATCTTGAGCGGCTTTAACTTTATCGATTAAAGTCGATTCTACTCGTATATTCGTTATCTTCACGGGGGTTAGTATATTCGCACTTGTAAACGCATACGATCTTCTACTCAACGCGTCAGCTACCACGTTCGCTTTTCCACAATGGTATTAAATGATATGATCGTAATCTTCAACAGCTCGAGCCAACTTATTTAGCACATGTTACGTTCGTTTTAGGTGAAGAAAATATTTGAGGGTATGAGAAATGGGTTTTGTACTGGGGTCAATACAAAATTCGATTTCATGCTCTAGGGTAGGCTAAGAAGTCTTCAAGAATACGTCAGAAATTATATTAACAATAGAAATATCATTCAAAACTCTGACTCTCATCCAAGACTTGGATAGTACGTCACATTGATACCTATCAACTTGACATCGTCATTCACGACGTCGCCTACAAAAAGTTTGGCTTCGTTGCATTCCACATAAGAAAGTCAACAACGAAAGGACCGGGGCTCTTTACTGATGGCTTGATATGACAATGATTTACTTTAGTGGTTTGGTTGCTTGAATTCGCATAACAGGTTGGTTAGGAATATGAAAGATAACAACCTTACGAAAAGCATGATGAGTAGTTAACCAATCGATTCCTAAAATCGCATCAAAGGCTAGTATTTTCAAAGAGACAAGATCGACACGTAACGTAAAAGTGTTGATTTGAACAAGATTTATAAATAGTGGAGGTAACGAAGGTTTCTCCCAACTGAGTTTAAACAGATATATCAAAGTCTAACTTCTCCGGAGTTAACTTCAAACATTGAACACAACTAGGTGAAATAAAAGAGTGAGTAGAACCGGTATCTAACACGGTATAGACTTCACAAGAGTTTATGACTAACATACCCGTGATAATTTTATTCAGGTTCCTTGTCACGGAAAAAAATGTTTTCTCTTAATTTACCGGCTTTGACTTTTATGGGACGGCCTTTGGTGCCTCTATCCTAGCTAAATTTGTCTTCGGTGAACGACAAAATCGAGCTAAGTGACCTTCTCTTCCACAATTATAACATGCTTTGGACGGCATCGCGCAGTTTGGACAGATGTGTCCCTCCCCTCCGCATTTGAAGCATATGATAGGTGGTCATTCTCCTTCCTTAACAATGGGTGCTGGTGCTGACGTCTTTCCATTATTGTTGAATCTCCTCTTCTTGAAATGTCCATTCTTATTGTTTTGACCATGATTACCACCGAAGTGATTACCATTTCTGGCATGTTGATTCCCTCCATGCTTATTGTCACCGCTTTGATGACTGTTATCATCGGTACTATCATTTTGTCGGCTGCTCTCTTTTGGTTGCGTTGACTCGTTATCGCGCTCCACTAACTGAGCCCTATTTACAACATCTGGATACAAACACAGTTTATGAGAAATAAGATATTGGCGTATCTTCGGCTTCAAACCTCTTAAAAACATTCGCGTCATTCGCTCCTCATTATCGACCAAATGGGATGCAAACCGGGAAAACTCCGCAAATTTAGCCTCGTATTGCGACATGGTCATATTATTTTTTTCCAACTTGATAAACTCCACCTCCTTCATGTGACGAATACTTTCGGGAAAGTACTTGTCGTTGAACAACTCTTGGAACTTCTCCCAAGACATCTTGAGTGCGTCAGACTGGGTACGTTTTACAGATTCCCACCAGTGATCTGCCTCTTCACGCAACATAAAGGTGG
This sequence comes from Panax quinquefolius, assembly GCA_020205615.1. Classification (NCBI taxonomy): domain Eukaryota; kingdom Viridiplantae; phylum Streptophyta; class Magnoliopsida; order Apiales; family Araliaceae; genus Panax; species Panax quinquefolius. The sequence continues at coordinate 45,989,958 of CM035169.1, read as the reverse complement.
CAAAGGGAACCTTTTGATCCTTGGAGCATCCCAAGACATCAAATATCTTGGTGATCTACTTTAACCACGTCTCTGCCTTAAGTGGTTCTAGAGTTTCCCAAAAACTTCGGTGGTCCCAGCTCCTTGAATTGCTTAGCGGTGACCAACAGTGGGTTGCCATTGTTTCCTCCTGTATTATGAACATGACTGGACTTCGCCTGATGTTGCATGAATTCTAAAAGCTCTTAAATGTACCATCGTTCGACAATTGAATAGTGTTGGTGTTTACAAGAGGATTATCGCCATCCTGTTGCACATTGTTCTGATTATTGATCTGTGGAGACTCAACGGTCTCCTGTGCTCCATTGCTATTCTCAACATTCTCGGATGCCATTTTCAAATACGGCCACAAAATAAGGGTTAATTAACATCACATATTATCCCTATACTCTGACCGATCAATTAAATATCAAATAAAATTAGGCAGGTCATAGTAGCGAAGGAATTCCCCGCCTCTCCCCTCCTAGTTCTAGTCTCACATCTTAGCCCTCCCTAAGCTTTGATACCAACTGTGACGCCCCCAAAATTAGGTATACATCACCCATCTTGAGTCGCCAGATACATGGTACAGAATACAAATATAACTTAATTATACAACAATCGTGTAAAATACGACAAAACATAGGCTTTGAGTTTTAATACAAATACTGTCCTCTAGAGAGTATAAAAACTCAATGGAGTCCTCATTACATTTATTATCACACTATTTCACAGAATAGTGAGGACTACTAATGCACCATCTAGGACCATCACTCTTGTTTCCCGACTAGTCCCCGCTACGTTCTCATTTCCTGAAGAGAACAGTGAAAGAAAGGGTGAGCTCAACTAGCCCAATAAGAAATATTATGACTAAGATAATGCAGAATAAATTATCATTAGCCTTCAACAGTATAACAACTGATAGAATATAATAAACAACAAGTTTTAGATCAAAAACTGCAGCGGAATAAATAATCCATTAGAAGAGTCAAGTAGAGAATAAAATCTACTATCTTCTATGATTTAAAAGGTTTTTCATGACTTTTATCGCTGAGACTAAGCTTAATAAGTAATCCACATCATCAAATCATCCCTGCACTACAGGCCAAGGATATTCTTTAGTATCATGACCACGAATTATCCATGCACTACGGCTAAAGATAATCATGTTTTCAGCAACGATACTGATCATGCCATAAAACAATTCATCTTTACACTACGGCCAAAGAGAATCCATGGCCATAATCATACCAAAAGCGCCCATCAATGCACTACGGCCAATGAGGATTTTTTCCACATCATTTGTAATATTACTACTCATGATTACACCGAATAATCCCTGGTCATAATCATACCAAGTCCATCTATGTACTATAGGCCACAGATGACTTTCAACAAAATATAAGCATGAGGACGATGACAATGATATATGAATTCAATAAAACAAGTTCAAGAATTAATTTATCCAGGAACTAATAACGTCCAAATTGTCAACATGATATTGCTTTGTAGAGTAAAATTCAAGAATGCTCAGAAGAATATTTCCATGAAAAGATACTGGATGAAGCGCAAATATCAAGGATATTCCACTAATTTCATGGAGTATGGAAGTCAAAGTTTTAAGCAACTGAGTATAATAAAGAATGGAATAACAAAAGAAATCACCATGCATGCGGTACCGCAGATAGACAAGTTATTCCAACAAAATAATAATTAATCTTAACCAAATCATGCGTAAAGCGCATGTGATGTTCCAATGTAATAATAAAGAACGGAATATTAATGAAATCACCATGCATGCGGTACTTAGCATGTATGCAGTAATTCCAATAATACCAATAAAGACTTTAACAAGGTCCCACAAAATGCATGAATATGATATTCCAACGAATAATAATAAAAAGCGGAACCAGTGTCCTAGCGTAGAAATGCATGACGATATATTCCAATGTAATAATAAAGAATGAAATAATGTAAGAATTTCACCAAGTATAGGTATCCTCACAGATATAGTATTCCAATGTATCTGATTATTCACCATGCATGCGAATAATAAATTCCAATGAAATACCAATAAAGATTTTAATTTCACCAAGTATAGGGTATCCTGTAATAATAAAGACGATATCCGCATAAAAAGTTATTCAAATATTCAATAGAATAATAAAAATGGAATAACAAAGTATAGTTCTCTTCATGAATAAGAAAGAAAGAATAATGAAGAATTTCACCTTATAGGGTATCCAATACAATTCAAATGTAATAATATTCCCTACCTTAAAAGAAAATACCCCTTTGATCTTTGGAATAATATTCCCTAGGTAGAAGAAACTTCTCTTCTTCTTTCTCTCTCTATAATTTCTCTCTATAATAATCGCTCTAAATCTTTTATGAATTGGTGAGAAATGAAGGAAGAATGAGCTTCTATTTATAGAAAAATATAGTTTCGATAATTGCACATTTTGGGGCTCAAAAAATTACAGTACAATACCTCCAACTTTTCCTTTATTTTTAATTTAGTCATGGAAGTATTATCAAACTTGCACCACCTCCCCTAATAGTAAATAATGTGATTCAATAGTAAATTATGTGAATCAATAGTTCTAGAATATATGAAAATACTGAATTACAAGATATAGTACCTCCATCTATACCTCCATTTTAACTTAGTCATGCAAGTATTATCAATCTTGTACCAACTCCCTAATAGTAACAAGAATGTGAAACAATAGTATACACATATGAACAAATAGTTATAATCATGTGAAATAATAGCAATCAATTGCTCATTTATCCGGTTAAATACCCGATTGGTCAATATAACCTCCAGACATCAATTATTATCGAAATAATTGTCGATTTTCACTAACACAAATAATTCTAACACAATGAAACCATTTTTATCAAAAATATAAATTTTGAAATTTCGAAGTTTGACTTTTCTCGAAAAAGTCAACTGTTGACTTTTTGACCAAATAATGAATTTCGGGAAATTTTGTGTTTATAGACTATTTTTATTAATTTCATCGTTCCGGACTCAAATATCACGTCCGCGTCTCCAAATTCAACTCCGAACACACTTCAATTTTAATAACATTCATCATTAATATTATAACTCACAATATTTATCAACCAGGTCATTCCCAGGAAAGAGGGGGCTTTCCAATAAGGATTTCTCCCCACTGATGCGCAATTAGGCGACCAAACCTCTCCTTGACAGAACTTCTAGACATTTTAAATATTTCAATTTAATAATATGAATAACTTTGTCATCTCAATTATTGATTTAATAAAATAACATATTATGCAGATGATACTATGGCAATAATCGAATCAATAATATGAGAGATATGATACAACAATTACTATAGCAATAATTGAGTATAACTGAGTGACTTCTCATGTAAGCATCAATAATCAATACCGTGTGCTACTATGCAACCAAGCGTATTACTGTACTTTTACTACCGGGTAGTTTAACAGTTAACGGTAAAACTTTCGCAGTTATTTTCATAAAGTATTTTTGTCGTTTTCTCAATCCAAAAATAATTCTGTTGTGGGGTCCACCAATGATTGTACCGTCGTACGGATATTCCATGACAAAAAGAATATTTCCCGACCAATCAAATATTATATAACAACTTGCGTACTTTGCAAAATTTATAAATATTACCCACAACTATAACATTATATCAAATCCACACATAATATTTAAAAAATTATTTCGAGAAAATTAAATCTTTATTCATAAAATCTAGGGTCTCACATAATGAATAAACATAAATCATCAGAATAATAAGATAACATAGATCTTAGTGATTTTCAACTTAATTATCCAGAGTCCAAATTGATTACATAATAATAGATGAAGCACAAACTATTAAGGATATTCTAATCTTTTCAGGACTTTTCACCATTTAATGATAAACAGAATAAACTAATAATAATATCCTACCATAATATGGAGTATGAAAGAAAATGATATTCCTTTTACTATAAAAATGATATTCTCTTACCACAGTAATGATATCACTTACCTTAGCATGTGACTTGATTCTATTTTCTGTGAAATTGATCATCTTAAACAATGTTTGCATTCCTTATCTACACTTGGAGTAATATTACATTCAATAGAAATACTCACAATATTATACTCACAATATTGAAGTAAAAGAATTCTATATTTTTAGTGTAGTGATCGTGTGTGTTTAGTTACTCAACCGAGCAACCTATTTATACTAAAACTTTAGTAAACAACTAGCACAACTGCTTTGACAAAATAACCAAATGAGGTATATAATAATGGTAGTGGAATTTATGGTCCCGCAGAGAAAATTAAACCAACTTGTACACGTTTTAACAATATTTGTTCAATAATAGAGTTGTGGTCCGTACTACTTTAGAAAAAGTAGAGTGTCGGCAAGTCCTGCCAAACTTAGTTTTGTAAAAAGAAAATAATTGAACAACATCTGTATATCATACTTATCTTTAATCAACACCCTTTTCAATCTTTGAACCATTATTCACAATTATTAACATAGACTCTCAATATTGCCAACTGGTTTAATTATATCATATCAATTAATATGAGTCACTGTGTAATAACTACTGTGACAATTATTGAAATAAATACCGAGTGACTTCTTATGTAAGAATCAAATCAATACCTTACGTACTTATAAATAATTTAAATTCTATTAAAAGCAAGGATCAACATCAAATCATAATTATCTCGAATAACATATACACCAACTCATTATTCATTTAAGTTGTCTTTATTTATCACATCATATCATTATATTTAATAATGTTCATGTTTTAAAACTTTGAAAAACATCCTTTATCGTCGAAACATTACACGTTGCATACGTGCATGCCCGACGTCCTCTGATTGCTTCTGAATGCACATCAGTCCCTAAAATAGCCATTTTAGGCCTTGATACCGACCTCAAATCTCAAAACATAAAGAATGAAAGTTTTAGGTCTACTCGTTATCTTTTTGCATCATCCTAAATCACCTCAATCGGAGTTTGTATGAAAACGTTATGCCCAATTTACTAAAGGACGTCTGGACTGATTTTGGCTTAACACTTGACCAGCGCCTAGGCGCCCAAATTTGGTCTTGGGCAAGCGCCTAGGCGCCCAAGAACAGATTCTAAGTGCCGAGCCTAGCGCCTAGGTGCTCAACCCTTGGCACTTAACTCCAATTTTCCAGATTTTCCAACTTTTGACGCACATACTTCAAATCTTCATAACTTCTTCATTTTAAGTCAGAATTAGTCCATTTTTGAGGCTATGGAAAGATTGTAACATGCTCTACAAAACCCCTATGATTTCATAAATTTTCAGATTCATTAATAAGTGCATAGGTTGGCTCAAAAGTGCCCCAAGATAAAGATTTTCATAGTTTAACATGATTTATGAAAACTTTCACCACGAATTCGTTTTAACTCCAATTTAGTTCATTCAAGTTGGGTTATGTTCTTAACTCAGAGAAATATAACATACAATTATCAAACTAAGCTTTCAAACATAAAACATAAGAATACAAGGTTCTCAAAATCAGTCTAAAAATTATCCAACATGGTTCTTTGTCAATCTTTCCACCCTTTATGCATAGGTTCAAATTTTGTGTATTTTGGTTTCACTTGGATGTTCTTAATAGATCATTTAGCTTCTGAGAATCATTCTTAAGAAGATTCTTTACACATATAGCTCAAAATAACATCTAACACGATATGAAGCTTGAAGAGAAAAAAATGGAGATTTAAGGTTTTAAGAACTTACTTCTTAGATTTTCCTCCCCTAAGATGTTAGATGATGTGCTAGAGATGGTTAAGATATCCTCCACTACTTCCTTGATGCTTCCCGTAGCTCAAAAAGAAAAACTTTATCATCAAACCCATTTATTTCTCTCTCTAGGATTCTTGGAGCTTGATGAAGAAGATGATGAATAGTGGTTATAGAGGTTGTATAAGGAGTCTTCTTACTAATTTCTCTCCTCTACTCAAGTCATACCTGAGCTCTCCCTCTCCCCTCTCTTTTTCTCTGATTCTTTCTTTCTTTCGTATCCTTTCATTTTCTTTCTCTTATCTTCTTTCTCTTTCTCTTCTCTATTTTCCTTATTTTCTCCCGGGAGTGGGAATAAGGTAGAAGTATTCTCCCTTTCCTCTTTAATTGCTCATTTCTCTGATTAATTGTTCATTTGACCATTTATCAACTTTAACATTTTACAATTATAGAATAATAATCATAAATTAAATTAGTCTTTTATTTTATAAAAGTCAGGATTTTACATTCACCCCACCTTATGAAATTTCGCCCTCGAAATTTACGTATCTGGTAGTTCGAAGAGATGAGAATTTCAAATTCTAGCTCACAGGCTACTTCCTTTGTCTCATGGTTCATCCATTGCTTAATTCCTTTATTTCAGATATCATTCTAGAATATAGTTTCAAAACAATGGTTAATTGACATGCCACATATTATCCCTATATTCTGACCAACTAATTAAATAACAATTTACCTTAGGTAGGTCATACTAGCGAATGATTTACCCATGTCTTCCCTCCTAGTTCTAGTCTCATATCTAAGCCATGAATCATATCCCTAAGCTTTGATACCAAATGTGACGCCCCCAAAATAGGTATACGCCACCCATCCTGGGTCGCCAGATACATACACTACTTACAACTCCATTTATACAACTGTCGTGCAAAATACGATGACTCATATACTGTGAGTTTCAATACAAATATTGTTACGTATATAATACGACAATATTCATATTTAAATTATTACAATATCATATAAAGTACAACAACAATTATATCAAGTCCTCGAAGGAACACGAGAAGATTTCTGTTCTTCTTATTCTAATGGAGTGCACCTTTGACGCTTCCATATTCTGATTTGCCTCACCTTATTGTTGTTCACCAAAATTAAATATCAAATGATGTATAAAACATGTCACACACATTTTAAGTTCTCAGTGCAATTATTATGCCACACCGTTTCATAATTTGATTAGGTTTGTGACTAATTCGTATCACCACTTTATACCCATGTTCTCTCTGCTAGTCCTAGCTACACTTTTATTACCTGAAAGGGGTGGTGAAATAAAAGGGTGAGCACAAATAGCCCAGTAAAGAATATCATGACTTAAGATAATTAAATTATCAATAGTCTTCATCAATAATAATTCAGATATTTAGAACATATGGTAGAAGATAAAAGTTTCCAACCATAATAGCAGCGGAATCAACAATCCATTAGAAGAGTCAAGTAGAACATAATGTCTACTATCTCCTCTAGATTAAAAGTCCATCGTTAATATTTCATTCCTGTAATAATCATCAAAAATTCTTGGTTATACCCAAAACAAAGAGAACTCTCATCACCGGTCTTCACCTGAACCACCACAGATTATAATTAAATCACAATTCATATTTATAATCAAGTAAATCAACAGTCCAACTTTGCACTATATGCGAAAGATATACAACTATAAAACCAATAACCAACAGTCCATCTTTGCACTACAGGCCAAAGATATACAACTGTAAAACCAATAATCAACAGTCCATCTTTGCACTACATGCCAAAGATATACAACTTTAAAACCAATAATTCTGAGACTCAGCTTAATAGTATCACGACCACAAATTATTCATGCACTACAGGCCAAGGATATTCGTGTTTTTAATTACGGTCATGATTATGCCGAATAATCTCTGATCATAATCATACCAAGTCCATCTATGCACTACGGGCCAAAGATGACTTTTACCACATCATTTGTAACATTACGGTCATGATTATACCGAATAATCCCTGGTCATAATCATACCAAGTCCATCTATGCACTACTGGCCATAGATAACTTTCAACACAATATAAGCATGAGAATGATGACAATGATATATATAATGTGTGAAACCCCAGATTTTATGAATAAAGATTTAAATTTATCGAAATATTTTGAATATTATGGTGTGGATTTGATATAATATTATAGTTGTGGGTAGTATTTATAAATTTTTCAAAGTATGCAAGTTGTTATAAAATATTCGATTGGTCGGAGAATATTCTTTTTGTCAGGGAATATTCGTATGACGGCAGACAATCATTGGTGGACCCCATTAACTAAGTATTGTCGTAGTTAGAAAACGGCGTAATTATCTTTTATAAAAATAACGGCGTAAGTGTTACCGTTAAAACCGCTGAACTACTCGGTAGTAAAAGTACAAGAATCTGGCGTGATTGCATAAAGACACTGCTGTATTGATTATTGATGCTTACGTGAGAAGTCACTCGCTTATACTCAATTATTACTACAATAATTGCGCATCATATCTCTCATATTATTGATTCAATTATTGTCACAGTATCATCTGCATAATATGTTATATTATTAAATCAATAATTGAGACGATAAAGTTATTTATATTATTATTTGCAATATTGACAATGTCTAGAAGTTCAGTCAAGGAGAGGTTTGGTCACCTAATTGCGCGCTAATAAGGAGAAATCCTTATCGGAAAGCCCACTCTTTCCTGGAACGACACAGTTTGTTAAATATTGTGAGTTATAATATTAATGATGAATGTTATTAAAATTGAAGTTGTGTTCGAGTTGAATTTGGAGACGCGACGTGATATTTGAGTCCTAACGATGAAATTAGTAAAAATAGTCTATATACACAAAATTTTCTCTCGATTTACTATTTGGTCAAAAAAGTCAACAGCTTGACTTTTTTGGGGAAAAGTCAAACTTTGAAATTTCAAAATTTATATTGTTGATAAAATAGTTTCATTATGTTGGAATTGTTTGTGTTAGTGAAAATTGACATCTATTCCGATGATAATTGATGTCTAGGGGTTATATTGATAAATTGGGTAATTTATCGGATAAATGAGCAATTAATTGCTACTAATTCACATGCTTATATAACTATTTGTTCACATGTGTGTACTATTGAATCACATTCTTGTACTATTAGGGGAGTTGGTGCAAAATTGATAATACTTGCATGACTAAGTTAAAAATGGAGGTATAAATGGAGGTACTATACTATAATTGTTTTTATCACATGATTAGAACTATTGAGTCACATGATTTACTATTGATTCACATTATTTACTATTAGGGGAGTTGGTGCATGTTTGATAATACTTGCAGGAATAAATTAAAAAATGAAGAAAAAGAGGAAGGTATTATATTGTAATATTTCTGAGCCCCAAACGCGTAAATTATCGAAACTATATTTTCCTATAAATAAAGCTCATTCTTCCTTCATTTCTCACCAATTCACAAAAGGTTTAGAGCAATTATTATAGAGAGAAATTATAGAGAGAAAGAAGAAGAGAAGTCTGCTACCTCACTATTCCAGTATCCAATTTTTTTTAAGGTAGAGAATATTATTTGTTGTACTCATAAGGGGTAATCTTTCTTTCTTATTCATGAAGAGAACTTCTTTTATTCCATTCTTTATTATTCTATTGGAATAACTCAGTATCACGCGGGATACCCTATACTTGGTGAAATTCTTCATTATTTCATTCTTTATTATTCTCATTGAATAACTCAGATACGCTGGATACCCTATACTTGGTGAAATTCTTCTGTTATTTCATTCTTTATTATTCTATTGGAATATCTTTTCTGTGCGTTTTATGCCAGACCTGGTTCCGTCTTTATTATTATTCTGTTGGAATATCCTCGTCATAAGCGCTTTTACGCGGGACTCGGGTTCCGCCTCTTTATTGGTATTCTCGTTGAATAACTTTGTATGCTGCAATACCGCATGCATGGTGATTTCATTATTATTCCGTTCTTTATTATTCTGTTGGAACATCCTGTTGTGCTTTACGCATGACCTGGTTCCGTTAATTATTATTCTGTTGGAATAACCTGTCTATGCGAAGTACCGCATGCATGGTGATTTCTTTTGTTATTCCATTCATTATTATACTCAGTTTATTAAAACTTTGACTTCCATACTCCATGAAATTAGTGGAATATCCTTAATATTTGCGCTTCATCCAGTATCTTTTCATGGAAATATTCTTCTGAGAATTCTTGAATTTTACTCTACAAAGCAGTATCATGTTGACAATTTGGACGTTATTAGTTCCTGGATAAATTAATTCTTGAACTTATTTTATTGAATTCCTCTATCATTGTCATCATCCTCATGCTTATATTTTGTTGAAAGTCATCTCGTGGCACATTAGTGAATGTATGATGGACTTGGTATGATTATGACCAGGGATTATTCGGTGTAATCATGACCGTAATGTTACAAATGATGTGAAAAAAGTCCTCATTGGCCCGTAGTGCATTGATGGACAATTTTTGGTATGATTATGGCTATGGATTCTCTTTGGCCGTAGTGCAAAGATGAATTATTTTATAGCATGATCAGGACCATTGATGAAAACATGATTATCTTTAAGTAGTAGTGCATGGATAATTCGTGGTCATGATATCTTAAAGAATATCCTCGGCTCAGTAGTGCGAGAGGATGATTTGATGTTGTGGATTATTTATTAAGCTGAGTCTCAACGATAAAATTCATGAAAAACCTTTTAAATCATAGAAGATAGTAGATTTTATTCTCTACTCAACTCTTCTAATGGATTATTTATTCACCGCGCTTTTGATCTAAAACTTGTTGTCTATTATATTCTATCGGTTGTTATATTGTTGAAGGCTAATGATAATTTATTCTCGCATTATCTTAGTCATAATATTTCTTCTTTGGGCTAGTTGAGCTCACCCTTTCTTTCACCGTTCTCTTCGTGGAAATGAGAACGAAGCGGACTAGTGAGGAACAAGAGTGATGGTCCTAGATGGTGCATTAGTAGTCCTCACTATTCGTGAAATAGTGTGATAATAAATGTAATGAGGACTCCATCGAGTTTGTATACTCTCTAGAGGACGAAGATTTATATTAAAACTCACAAATTATGTTTTGTCATATTTTACACGACTGTTGTATAATTAAGTTGTATTTGAATTCTGTACCATGTATCTGGCGACTCAAGATGGGTGATGTATACCTAATTTTGGGGGTGTCACATAATGAATAAATATAAATCATCAGAATAATAAGATAACATAGATCTTAGTGATTTTCAACTTAATTATCCAGAGTCCAAATTGATAACATAATAATAGATGAAGCACAAACTATTAAGGATATTCTAATCCTTTCAGGACTTTTCACCATTTAATGATAAACAAAATAAACTAATAATAATATCCTACCATAATATGGAGTATGAAAGAAAATGATATTCCTTTTACCATAAAAATGATATTCTCTTACCACAATAATGATATCCCTTACCTTAAGATGTGACTTGATTACATTTTACAGAAATTGATCATCTTAAACAATGCTTGCATTCCTTATCTACACTTGGAGTAATATTACACTCAATAGAAATACTCACAATATTATACTCACAATATTGAAGTAAAAGAATTCTATATTTTTAGTGTAGTGATCGTGTGTGTTTAGTTACTCAACCGAGCAACCTATTTATACTAAAACTTTAGTAAACAACTAGCACAACTACTTTGACAAAATAACCAAATGAGGTATATAATAATGGTAGTGGAATTTATGGTCCCGTAGAGAAAATTAAACCAACTTGTACACGTTTTAACAATATTTGTTCAATAATAGAGTTGTGGTCCATACTACTTTAGAAAAAATAGAGTGTCGGCAAGTCCTGCCAAACTTAGTTTTGTAAAAAGAAAATAATTGAACAACATCTGTATATCATACCTATCTTTAATCAACACCCTTTTCAATCTTTGAACCATTATTCACAATTATTAACATAGACTCTCAATATTGCCAACTGGTTTAATTATATCATATCAATTAATATGAGTCACTGTGTAATAACTACTGTGACAATTATTGAAATAAATACCGAGTGACTTCTTATGTAAGAATCAAATCAATACCTTACTTATAAATAATTTAAATTCTATTAAAAGTAAGGATCAACATCAAATCATAATTATCTCGAATAACATATACACCAATTCATTAATTATTCATTTAAGTTGTCTTTATTTATCACATCATATCATTATATTTAATGTTCATGTTTTACAACTTAGAACAACATCCTTTATCGTCGAAACATTACACGTTGCATACGTACATGCCCGACGTCCTCCGATTGCCTCTGAATGCACATCAGTCCCTAAAATAGCCATTTTAGGCCTTGATACCAACCTCAAATCTCAGAAATAAAGAATTAAAGTTCTAGGTCTACTCGTTATCTTCCAAATCATCCTGAATCACCTCAATCGGAGTTCGTATGAAAAAGTTATGCCCAATTTACTAAAGGACGTCCGGACAGATTTTGGCTTAACACTTGACCAGCGCCTAGGCGCCCAAATTTGGCCTTGGGCAAGCGCCTAGGCGTCCAAGAACATATTCTAAGCGCCGAGCCTAGCGCCTATGTGCTCGACCCTTGGCACTTAACTCCAATTTTCCAGATTTTGCAAATTTTGACGCACATACTTCAAATCTTCATAACTTCTTCATTTTAAGTCGGAATTAATCCATTTTTGAGGCTATGGAAAGATTGTAACATGCTATGAAAAACCCCTACGATTTCATAATTTTTCAGATTCATTAATTAGTCCATAGGTTGGCTCAAAAGTGCCCCAAGACAAAGATTTCCATCGTTTATCATGATTTACGAAAACTTTCACCACGAATTCGTTTTAACTCCAATTCGGTTCATTCAAGTTGGTTTATGTTCTTAACTCAGAGAAATATAACATACAATTATCAAACTAAGCTTTCAAACATAAAACATAAGAATACAAGGTTCTCAAACTCAGTCCAAAAACTATCCAACATGGTTCTTTGTCAATCTTTACACCCTTTATACATAGGTTCGAATTTTGTGTGTTTTTGTTTCACTTGGATGCTCTTAATAGATCATTTAGCTTATGAGAATCATTTTGAAGAAGATTCTTTACACATATAACTCAAAATAACATCTAACATGATATGAAGCTTGAAGAGAAAAAAATGGAGATTTAAGGTTTTAAGAACTTACTTCTTAGATTTTCCTCCCCTAAGATGTTAGATGATGTGCTAGAGATGGTTAAGATAACCTCCACTACTTCCTTGATTCTTTCTGTAGCTCAAAAAGAAAAACTTTATCATCAAACCCATTTATTTCTCTCTCTAGGATTCTTGGAGCTTGATGAAGAAGATGATGAATAGTGGTTATGGAGGTTGTATAAGGAGTCTTCTTATTAATTTCTCTCTTCTACTCAAATCATGCCTGAGCTCTCCCTCTCCCTCTCTCTTCTTCTATGATTCTTTCTTTTCGTATCCTTTCATTTTCTTTCTCTTATCTTCTTTCTCTTTCTCTTCTCTATTTTCCTTATTTTCTCCTGTGAGTGGGAATAAGGTAGAAGTATCCTCCCTTTCCTCTTTATTTGCTCATTTATCCGATTAATTGTTCATTTGACCATTTATCAACTTTAACATTTTACAATTATAGAATAATAATCATAAATTAAATTAGACTTTTATTTTATAAAAGTCGGGGTTTTACATTTATTCTGAGCACCCATCCTTCAAAGACCATTTTAATAATTGTGTGTATAATTCATTATCCATCGGGGAGTTTGAAGAGTGTTGGCAGATTCTAGTGAGGAATTATGAATTGTATAACAATGAGTGGATTAGAAGTTTGTATGATGTACGAGAGAAATGGATTCCCATGTGAGATTTTTTACCGCGGGAATGACAACCACTGAAAGAAGCGAGATCATGAATCATTCTTTTGATGAGTTTGTCAATGCTTCAACGGGCATGAAAGAATTTGTAGTGCAGAGTCAGAAGGCTATAGATAAGGGGTTGTCCAACTTATGTGAAACTGTTTCAAAGGATAAGCTTGGGACAAGATTTGACAAGTACAGATTTGTGGGACATCCTAAAGAAAGTTTAGGGTATATGTTCTATAATTCTACTTAGCAAAAGGTGTTTGTTACGAAACTCGCTGCCTTCTAAGATAAAGGTGTTTATCATTAAAAGGGGCTAGTGGGAGGATAATAGATCTTGAAGAGTTCAAGAACCACAAAACACTATAAGTCAAATAAGAGGAACTCGTAGATAGACCTATTGTACCACAACCTAATCATAAATGCGAATAGTCTCAAGATACCTAGAGGTATGGATTCATCATGGATGATGATGATGAGGTACGATCATAGAAGATGATGATCCAGAGTTACATACTGATGAGGTAAGAGTTCTAGTGTGTACAAAAGGACGATTAGGAGTGCCGTGACATTCCTAATATTATATGTTGATATACTACGGATAAGGAATAACATACTAATGCTACAATCAAGAATGATAAAGTTGTCTAAACATTCCTCCATGAATGGTTTGGGAAGAGTATCTTAATTGGGGATAAAATCTATATAGATAGATACAACAGGATGCTCGACTTAACCCAAGGAACGATATTCATTTGATGCTAAAGTCGCTTAGCATGGCAAACTCCAAGAGATGTCTCATGTCGATGAGCTATGGAGTGTATCTCTTTAATAGTCCCCACGACTCACGAAAGAGAGAGGTCGTGAGTGACAATCATATATTTAATGAAATATACGAGACCGATGTTGATCACCATATTCGGAGAAGTTCACTATGAGTCGCTGAAAAACATCTTAAAGTGCTTAACCAAGCACTAAGGATGTGATCATATTCATGGTGGGTCTAAATTAAAACTAGAGGGCTTAGAAGACTCAAGTTTTTCGAGATGCACTAAGATGACGTAAAATCCACTTTAAGGTAAAAGCGTTATCTTGAACAAAGGTGCGATGAATTGAAAGGTTCCAAACAAAGAAAGAGTTCTTTGGTTTAGTGATAAAGACAAAGTATATAGCTATAAATGAAGTCGCAAGTTGATTGTTTGGATTAAAGTTCATTACGTAACTAGAAATAGTTCCTAAGTCTCATCTTGAATCTAAACATGTGTTGTGGCACTTTCATTTGATTATTAGAATCATTGAAAGATGGGAAATCACTACAGAGATAGTGGACTCTCATGAACAACATTACATATCCATTAACTAAAGCTTATCCAATAGCAGGATAATCGTCACTTAGAGAAGAAGAGTATGAGATACCATGACGATTGGCTCTAGTGCAAGTGGGAGATTAAAAGTAGTATGCACACAAGCCAATCATGTTTGATGATAAAGCATATACTTTGTAACAATCTTATTCATTTATTAATAAAAAGTATTAATTTATTAAAGGCTTTTAATTATCTACACGATCTTTGTTTTATAATATGTGATAAACCCATAGTTTTAAGAAATGCTTTTAGAATAATGATGATGATCATTCTAATGAGATCTAAATTCTTAGAAAGCTTAAAACTAAAATAGTTCCCAATCATTGGATTACTAAATTGGGGATTAGTGAATCCGGATAGATTGGTACATACGTTGCTTGCTTCATTGGATGAGGATGATTGATCTCATGATCATTTGTGTGGAGACACTAAAGCAAGTATGTAGGTGCTTATTAGAGAATAAGTTCACTTTGAACGTTATTTCGCTAAGGAATACCTAATGGAGTTTTACTTGCTTGTCGAATAGGAATTCTGTAGTGATAGTAGTCTGCAAGTGATCCTTGGACTTGAGATCATCATAGTATCTTGTGTATGATGAATTATACTTTGACTTATTCCTTAAGACCTTTAGGGTATATCAAAGGGTATGCTTGGGTATAATAAGTTGTACATGGAGATAATGTATGATCAATAAAGAATCTACCACTTATTAAAGAAGAGAAATGTCCTATGTGATTCGATAAATGACAACCCCAAGTAGTCCTTGGCGAGGAAAATAAAATTAGAAAGGAGTTTCTAATTTGCATTATTTGAGTTGTGCATTTAAGGATCGAAATACATATAATTAAATAAAATAAGACTTGACGATAATTCCATGTCTTATATTTAATTGGGACATTGTATGGTGGAAGGATTGAATTGTCACGGTAACTATTTATTCAAAGGTTCTTTAATGATTAATGTTGAAATCTATATTATCCGGAAAGTCGTTGATCATTAGGAGGCTTATCCTATTGTAGAATAAATATTATTTATTTAAATAAATTAATTGTTTAATTTATTTATTTAAATAAGATTAGAATTGTTCTAATTGATTTATTCACAACCGGTTTAATATGGAGAACCTAA
The DNA here is from genome assembly GCA_020205615.1 of Panax quinquefolius. NCBI lineage: Eukaryota > Viridiplantae > Streptophyta > Magnoliopsida > Apiales > Araliaceae > Panax > Panax quinquefolius. The sequence continues at coordinate 45,973,672 of CM035169.1, read as the reverse complement.
AGGGTCACACCATAAAAGGAAGAATAATTATTTAAGAAATTAATGGCATAATCGTAATAATATATGTTAAGTATATTTAATTTAATCTATGGTGATAGAATAAATTAAATAGCTTAATATTTATTATTTAATATTTTAGAAATATTAAATATAAATTAATAAGAGGAGTCTTATTAATATTATTACAATAATTATTATTATTTTGATTTCTAAAAGAGTTTAGGAATTAATTTAATATAAGTACTCTCATTTATTCCTAATTAGATTAGGAAGGAAAATTAGTTAAAGGAGTTTAATTAATTATCCCTAATAAGATTAGGGAGCTTAATTAATTAAAAGAATTTAATTAATTAAATAAAACCCAATTCCTTAATTGTTAAGGTGGGTTGCCCATATCTATAAATAAGAGGAGTCTTATTATGGGTGATGGGGTTGTTGACTTTTACAATATACGTAATAATTCCAATAGTTGGAGAGTACGCTCTTTTTCTATAGAGATAGAAAAACTAGGGTTTAGCCAACCACCCATCTTCTTGAATTCTTCTTCTTCTTGGTGGATCACCTCTGTAGGCCAAACACTTGGGTGGCTAACGTTGATAAAAGGAAGGAACCAAACCCGGTGGATTCAAGTTGACGCGAAAGGATTTGGAGGTGAACTTGTACACGAGGAAGCTCGATCTTCAAGGGTATGATTTTATTCTTTATCTTTTCGTTTAATTAATAATTGTGCATAAAGGGTGATCCGGGTATATGGTTTGTATAAAATTTTAAAACTCTGATTTTTACACGTTTCCGCACTTTTTATGCAATTTGATTGCGTTCTTGAATATAACAAACCTAACAGAGATCAGCCTTTTCCATTTTGTTCAATTTTTCTCAGGAGGTGAGAACATAGCAGGAACTAGTGGGGGTACGTAGTGATGGTTCTAGAAAGATGTTTTAGTAGTCCTCACTATTTCTGTAAAATAGTGTTTGAATAATTGTAATGAGGACTGTTAGGATTTGTGAAAATCAAAGTAGCAATCAAATTGTAAAATTTAGCGGAAGCGAAATAAAATCAGATTTTAAAATTTTTCACAAACCAATTACCCGGATCATCCTTTATGCATATTATTAATTAAACGAAGAATAAGAAATTATGAAATCATACCCTTGTAGAAACGAGCTTCCTCGTGTACGCAGTTCACCTCCTACTTCTCCGCGATCTCCTCAATCTCCGGGTAGATTCCTTCCTTTGATCAATGTAAGCCACGTAAGTGTATGGCCTCTATAGTGATCCACCAAAGAAGAGGAATTTTTCAAGAAGAAGGTTTATTAGCTCAAACCCTAGTTTTTCCTATCTCAGATAAGAAAAGGGAGGCGTACTTCCAACTCTTTGAATTACATATATTAGATATCCGATATAAGACTCTCTTATAAAGATATCATGTAACCTATTTTTAATTAAAATAAGGTGTTATTTATTTAATTAAACTCTTTTAATTAAATGGGCTCCCTAATCCTATTAGGGTAATTAATTAAACTCCTTTAACTAATTTTCCTTCCTAATCCAATTAGGAATAAATGAGAGTACTTATATTAAATTAATTCCTAAACCTTTTAGAAATTAAATAATAATAATTGTAATAATATTAATAAGACTCTCTTATTAATTTATATTTAATATTTCTAAAATATTAAATAATAAATATTAAGCTATTTAATTTATTCTATCACCATAGATTAAATTAAATATACTTAACATATTATTACAATTATGCTATTAACTTCTTAAATAATTATTCTTCCTTTTATGGTGTGACCCTTTTAGGTTCTCCATATTAAACCGGTTGTGAATAAATCAATTAGAAACAATTCTAATCTCATTTAAATAAATAAATTAAATAAATAATTTATTTAAATAAATTACCATCAAGTCTTATTTTTTTTTAATTATATGTATTTCGATTCCTAAATGAATAACTCCTAATGAATGCAAATTAGAAACTACTTTCTAATTTCATTCCACCTCGCCAAGGATTCCCGGGTTTCATTTATCTAATCACATAGACATTTCTCTTCTTTTTATTAGAAGTGGTAGATTCTTTATCGATCATACATTATCTCCATGTACAACTTATTATACCCAAGCATACCTTTGATATACCCTAAGGGTCTTAAGGAATAATGTGACGCCCCCAAAATAGGTATACACAACACCCATTCTGAGTCGCCAAATACATGGTACAAAAAAACAAACTACAACTTCAATAATACAAATGTCGTGTGAAATACGACAAATATATACGTGAGTTTAAATATAATATTGTCTTCTAGACAATATCTATACTCAAATAAATCCCCATCATAATTATTGATTCATTATTTTACAAAAATGGTGAGGACTACTAAACAACTCTCTCTAGAACCTTCATTCCATACCCGACTAAGACTCGCTACATTCTCGCCTCCCGAGAAGAAAAAATGGAACAACAAGGAAAAGGGTGAGCTCAACTAGCCCAAGAAAGAATATTATGACTAAGATAATATACAACAAATTATCGTTAGTCTTCAACAGGAAAATCTGATAGAATACAATAGACAACAAGTTTCGCATCAATATTCGCAATGAAATAATAATTCATAGAAGAGTTACGTAGAGAATGAAATCTACTATAATCTATGAATTTAATAAATTCCATCATCAATATTTTATCCTCGTAACATCAATCAATATACATCCGAATCAAATATTCATCTTTGCCCACAAAAGCCAAAGATATTCATCACCGGGTCATGTTCATTTAAACACTGCTCATCTTTGCACTACAGTGCCAAAGATATTCATCAAATCATTTCATCTCAACACTGCTCATCTTTGCACTACGCCCAAAGATATTCTTCAGAAATCATTCATCTTTTGCACACAGTGCCAAAGATATTCAATAATATCATCATTTAAGACCGAGGATGATGAAAAATATTTTTAAAGAAACGAATCCAAAGGAAAAAAAACACAAGGATTAAGGATTAAGGATTCGATTTGGTTTTATCCACGCCCAAAAATACCTCAAAAATAATCATAGTGGTGTAAAATTCAAGAATGATCAAAACACGGATACAATCGAGTTAGTATCCGTAATAGATGTTTTGACAAAAAGAAGAAATTTTATTTTTCTATGAATAAGACCGTGATACGTGAATAGTGTCAGATACGTGAATAAAGGCCGATACGTGAATAGTAACTCTACACCAAAAGATAGAAATTCCACAAAAAACATCTTCACGCTTCATGAATAGTACTCGTGAATAAGAACTCGTGAATAAACTCATGAATAGTAACTCGTGAATAGTAACTCATGAATAGTAATCATGAATAGTAATCAAATAAGAACTCATGAATAGTAACCCTTGAATATGAAAAATAAGAACTTCCAAATTTGATAAAACTTCAGATCAAATTTGATTTCAAAACATAATGATATTGAAGAAATAATATCATTACAAAAAAAAATAATATCCCTTACCTCGAAAGATCAAGATTTCTAAATTGTAATAATGGATATAAGGTCAAGGAACTTGCACCGCCTAGCAATACTCAAAGTATACTCAAAATACTCACAAGAATACGCCAAAATATCGAGAGAGAAATAGAGAAAACTTCAGCTTCGTGTGATTTTCAATTCTAACCCAAGACCCTATTTATAGAAAATGCTAGAACACCAAAGCGTAAAATTTAATATAATATTAATATAATTATACAAATTTTCCTTAGCCCACCTTTTGGTCAAAACACCAGCCACACATGTTAATGATGTCCAAAAAATACAAAAAACGTTTTTCTTAACAAAAATAATTTAAACTCCCAAAATCAATTATTTTGAGCTTCTAACTTCAATAATTCATAATAAATAGCCCTTTCATCAGAAAATTCGAATCTCGCGAGTTTTTATAGGAAATTCAATTCTCTACAACTTTGCAGAAGAAAGTTTTTCCAAATTCCAAACAAAAATCGACCGAAATCCACAAACCAAGCGATTTTACAAAAGCTATAATCAAATTTCTATAATAATTGTGGTCCACCAACACACAAAACATGTGTTAAACATTTAATGCCACAAAATACTCTTCCTCCTCATATACTCATATATCCCACATTCATTGTAAAATATCACCGCTAATATATTATTAAAATAATATATTTAAATGAATTATTTTATCGTAAAAGATAAAATATTAATTTTCAACAATTGTCATTTTAAAAATTTTCCCATCTATATCCACATAAAATCAATATTTTCCTCATCATATAAATCAATAATTAATTATTCACAAATAATATTACGTAATCACAATATTGACAACCGTGCAGCTCCTCAGAAAGAGGGGCTTTCCAATAAGAATTTCTTCATCATGCCGCAATTAGATGACCAAACCTCTCCTGTATGTAACTTTCTCTAGACATTGCCAATAATGTTATCTAATAATATTATTCAGATAATATGAATTATTGCTTCGATAATGAAAGATACCGTAAATGACAATTATCAAACAACAAAGAATATAAAATATCAACGCAAAGAATTATTAACTCAATAAAATATCGAATAAAGAATTATCGTAACCATTATCGAGTAAAGCCTTCACGTAAGAATCAATAATTGGTGCAATACCGCAGCTACCGCTCAACAACGCCAGATTAGTGTGTTTTAACCACCGGTATTCCAACAAAGATAATCTGAATAACTACGCCTGCTATTTAAAAACAACTTATATTTGTCGCTTTCTTCATCCAATCGCTCAGCATGGGCCCACACATGGTCACTACTTGTCAGCATTTAATATTCCCCGACAAAGCATTTAATATTCCACGACCAAACGAATATTCCCCGACAACAATGAATATTTTATAACCACTTGCTTATTTTGAAATATTTGCATATTTAACCCTTAACTATCCACATTAATCAAATCAACCCTTACTATTTCAAAATAATAATAAAGGAAATTCCTTTTATTTAAAAATTTCGGTCTTACAACCTCCCTCCTTATGAAATTTCGTCCTCTAAATCGACGACGCACTGGTGTTTTGAAAAGGTGAGGATACCTCGCTTTCATTTTCGCTTCCAATTCCCTGTGTCATTTCCTCTATAAAGATGATTCCTCCACAAAACTTTAACTTGTGGTATAACCTTTCACAGTAGACATGCTCCTTCCTATCCAACATCTTGACAGTACCTCCTCATACGTTAAGTTAGTCTTCTACTATCTCGTCCGCTCTAACTCAATAACGTGGTTCGGGTCTTTCACATATTTACGGCAGTACGATATGTGAAACACATTATGAACACGAGACATACTCTGAGAGGTAACGCAAGTCTATAGGCTACATTTTACTACTCGGCCAAGAATTTGAAATGGACCGATAAATCGTGGATCGAGCTTTCCTCTCTTCCCAAATCTTGTAACTCCTTCCACGGAGCAACTCGCAACAATACATGATCCCCTACACTAAATTCCACGCCCTTTCGATGAAGATTCGCATAACTCTTTTTGTCGATCTTGTGCCGCTTGTATACGCTTGTCGAATCATTAGTCATATATCGCACTAACTTAACTCGAGTCCCAACAATGTTGCTTCACCCACCTCATCCCAACATATCGAGAACGACATTTTTGTCCATATAATGCTTCAATGGAACCATGCCTATATTTGTTTAATAACTATTGTTGTATGAGAATTCCACCAATGGCAAGTACTTATCCCAACTTCCTTTGAAATCTAGGACACAGTAGTTTTAATATATCTTCAAGAGTTTGAGTAGTCCTTTCTCGATTGCCCATCCGCTTTGAGGATGGTATGCCAAATCAATCGTAAATTGCGCCCATAGCTTTTCTACAAACTAACCCAAAATCATGAAGTGAATCTTGGGTCACGATCTAAAACTATGGATACCGGCATGCCATGCAATCTCACAATCTCATTTACGCATATACGAGAAAGACGCTCAAGGAATAAGTCTCTCGATTTGCAAGAAATGAGTAAACTTGGTTAATCTATCAACAATAACCCAAATCGCATCTATGCCTTGAGAAACCGTGGGAAGATTAGTAATGAAATCCATAGGTAATGTGTTCCCACTTCCATTCCTAAATCTCAAGTGGTTGCAAATCGGACCCTTAGGTACAAGATGCTCCGCCTTTACACGCTGGCAAGTTAAACACATCGAGATAAACTTTGCAATCTCTCTCTTCATATTGTTCCACCAAAATGTATGTCAAGATCATAATACATTTTAGTACTCCAGATGGATTGCAAAATGGCGTGTTGTGGTGCCTCCATCATAATTCTATACTTCAAATCAAAATCATTAGGAACACAAAGTCTAGAGTCGACTCAAGTATTCCTTCTTCATCAATTCTCGCCTCCTAATAGCTCCTTCAGATTTCTTCTTCATATGATCACCCGGCCTGCGGGCTCGAGCAACCTTAACTTTTTCTATTAAAGTCGGCTCTATGCGATACTTGACATCATCGCACTCGCTCCTCAAGATATGATCTTCTACTCAACGCTACAAATACCACCACGCTCGCTTTTCCAAGATGGTATGGTTAGAATATGTGCTTTAAATGAGTCTCCTCGAAGTTCTTCAAGCTCTTCCCACATTCCTCGCTTCCATTCAATTTTGTATCTCTACGAGTCACCAAAGTTAATGGAATAGCGATTCGAGAATATCCTTCAACGAATCTCCGATAATAACCAACTAAGCTTCTAAAGCTACGATTTCGATAATCGACTTTAGGTTGCTCTCAATCGCGACTCATATCCCAATCTTGGATAAGACGTCACAATGACACCTATCGCTTTTACTATCGCATCTAATACGACGCCCCCCTACAGAGAGTTCGCTTAGGTGAATTCCACAAAGGAAGTCACAAGATAAAGGCTCAGTACCAAATTTATAGTTGAATTTTTAACTCCTCAAGTTCAATAGAGCCATTCGATATGAGATTTTAGAAATGAGTTTTGTACCGGTTCAAAGTCGATACAAAATTTAATATCGCTTTTGGGAGTAAGCCAAGAAATTCTTCAAAAATACGCCAGAAAAATCAATAACAACAGAATAATATTATTCAAATCGACGTGTCTTTATTCAAATCCATAACACGGACTAAGAAAATTTGACATCCGTAATAAACGAACGACTTCATGGCTTGATATGAAAATGTTTGACTACAATGGTTTGATTGCTTGAATTCAATAACAAAGTTGCTTAGAATATGAAAACTAACAACCTTACGAAAATAATCAATTTTACGCATGATGAGTAGTTAACCTTAAAATCACATCAAAAGCAAATATCTCTATAGAAATAAGGTTAATGTGTAATGTGATAGTGCCAACTCAATCAAGCAAGATTTATAAACAACTGGATGTAATGAAAGTTTCTCCTAACTGAGTTTCCATGAGATAGGTCAAAGTCTAATTTCTCCGAGTCAAGTTTAAACGCTGAGCGCAAGTAAGAGAGATAAAAGAATGGGTAGAACCGATATCTAGTAAGGTATATACTTCGCAAGAATTTATAATTAACTAACCCGTGCTAACTTCGTCGTTTCCTCAGATTTTGACCGGCCACGACAAACGCCTTCCAAGAATCGCTGACTTTGACTTTTCTCGACATCCTTTTTGAGTCACCGTTCCCGCTTAACTAGGTTTCGCCATCGCATAATCTCGAGCGATATGTCCTTCCTTTCCACAATTATAGCATACCTTAAACTGCTGTGGGCGCTTTGATGATATGTCCCTCTTCCGTGCAGATTTGTAACATACGACCGGTGGTCGCTTCTCCTCCCTTAAAACTAGTTGCATCAAGGCGCCGACGCCTTCACATGGTCGCTGTTGAATCTCCTCTTTTAAAATCTCCTCCCGACTCGCTTCTTCTATTTTCACGGCCACGATTACCACCAGAGTGGGTTACCGCTTTGTCCAGTATTCTTCTTTCTCCGCCGGTTATCGTTATTCTCGATGATCGCTATCTTCTAGATGATCCTCGTTATGGTCCTCTGCTTGAACGTATCGTATCTCGCGCCTAACAACCGAGCCCCTCGCTGACAACATCTCAATAGAGAGAAAATTTATGAGAAATGAGATATCGACGTATGTCGGGTTTCAAACCTCTCGTAAACATCCGCTATATACGCTCTCATTCTCCACCAAATGAGGTGCAACTCGATAACTCCGCTAACTTCGCCTCGCATCGGGACACCGCCATTTATTCTCGCTTCTAGTCTAATAAACTCCACTTCCTTCATACGATTTAATACTTTCGTGGAAGTACTTGTCATTGAATCGCTTCAAACGCCTCCCACGATACGCCGAAAGTAAATGATGGTACGCTTCACGATTCTACCAAATAATCGCTTCGCCACGAACATAAAAGGTGGCGAATGGAACTTTCTCTTCTCCGCATCCCAAGACATCGAATATCTTGGTAATTTGTTTGACCCACGCCTCCGCCTTTAATCGGATCCGCTTCCCTGCACTTCGTGGTCCCAACTTTTTCGAACCGCTTTTCACGTGACCACTTCGTGAATTGCTATCATTTCTCCCAGATTTTGAACACGAAGTCTCCTCGTCTCGATTTTGCATGAACTGCAAAAAGCTTCTAAACATCCCCTCGCTCATCATCCGCCAAGGGTGTTGTTTCACAGAGGAACATTGCCACCACAGACGCTCTCCTCGCTGTGAGTACAGTATCTCCACTGGCTCATTTACTCCAATCATTAATATTCTCACGACATTCTCAAATATCGCCATAAAATAAGGGTTAATTAAGGAAATCAATATATCACATAATATCCCTATATATCGACCAACTAACAAATAAGCTTAGTAGACACACTAAGGATTAAGGATTTACTCGCTGCCTCCCCTCCTAGTTCTATTCCCCGATCTCCGCCAGAGATCATATCCCTAAGCTCGATATTAACCGTGACGCCCCCAAAATAGGTATACACAACACCCATTCTCGAGTCGCCAAATACATGGTACAAAAAACAAAACTACAACTTCAATAATACAAATGTCGTGGTGAAATACAACAATATATAATCGTGAGTTTAAATATAATATTGTCTTCTAGATAATATCTATACTCAAATAAATCCCCATCATAATTATTGATTCATTATTTTACAAAAATGGTGAGGACTACTAAACAACTCTCTAGAACCTTCATTCCATACCCCGACTAAGACTCGCTACATTCTCGCCTCCCGAGAAGAAAAAATGGAACAACAAGGAAAAGGGTGAGCTCAACTAGCCCAAGAAGAATATTACGACTAAGATAATATACAACAAATTATCGTTAGTCTTCAACAGGAAAAATCTGATAGAATACAATAGACAACAAGTTTCGATCAATATTCAATGAAAAATAATAATTCATGTAAGAGTTACGTAGAGAATGAAATCTACTATAATCTATGAATTTAATAAATTCATCATCAATATTTTATCCCCGTAACATCAATCAATATACATCCGAATCAAATATTCATCTTTGCACTACAGTGCCAAAGATATTCATCACCGGTCATGTTCATTTAAACACTGCTCATCTTTGCACTACAGTGCCAAAGATATTAATCAATTCCAAATGTTCATCTCAACACTGCTCATCTTTGCACTACAGTGCCAAAGATATTCTTCAGAAATCATTCATCTTCGCACTACAAAGCCAAAGATATTCAATAATATCATCATTTAAGACCGAGGATGATGAAAAATATTTTTAAAGAAACGAATCCAAAGGAAACAAAATGACAAGGATTAAGGATTAAGGATTCGTATTGGTTTTATCCACGCCCAAAAATACCTCAAAAATAATCATAGTGGTGTAAAATTCAAGAATGATCAAAACATGGATACAATCGTAGCTAGTATCCGTATTAGATGTTTTGGACAAAAAAGAAGAAATTTTATTTTTCTATGAATAAGACCAGATACGTGAATAAAGGTCAGATACGTGAATAAAGGCCAGATACGTGAATAGTAACTCCGACACCAAAAGATAGAAATTCCACAAAAACATCTTCACGCTTCATGAATAGTACTTGAATAGTAATCGTGAATAAGAACTCATGAATAAGAAACTCGTGGATAAGAACTCTCATGAATAGTAACTCATGAATAAGAACTCGTGAATAAGAACTCATGAATAAGAACTGAATAAGAACTCCCATGAATACTCATGAAAAACCCCGATATGAAAAAGTTCCAAATTTGATAAAACTTCAGATCAATATTTCAAAGATAATGATATTGAAGAAATAATATCATTACAAAAAAAAAAATATCCCTTACCTCGAAAGATCAAGATTTCTAAATTGAATACCGGATATAAGGTCAAGGAACTTGCAACCGCCTAGCAATACTCAAAGTATACTCAAAATACTCACAAGAATACGCCAAAATATCGAGAGAGAAAGAGAGAAAAACTTCAGCTTCGTGTGATTTTCAATTCTAACCCAAGACCCTATTTATAGAAAATGCTAGAATACCAAAGCGTAAAATTTAATATAATATTAATATAATTATACAAATTTTCCTTAGCCCACCTTTTTGGTCAAAACACCAGCCACACATGTTAAATGATGTCCAAAAAATACAAAAACGTTTTTCTTAACAAAAATAATTTAAACTCCCAAAAATCAATTATTTTGAGCTTCTAACTTCAATAATTCATAATAAATAGCCCTTTCATCAGAAAATTCGAATCTCATGAGTTTTTATAGGAAATTCAATTCTCTACAACTTTGCAGAAGAAAGTTTTTCCAAATTCCAAACAAAAATCGACCGAAATCCACAAACGGACGATTTTACAAAGCTATAATCAAATTTCTACCAATAATAATTGTGTCCACCAACACACAAAACATGTGTTAAACATTTAATGCCACAAAATACTCTTCCTCCTCATATACTCATATATCCCACATTCATTGTAAAATATCACCACCGCTAATATATTATTAAAATAATATATTTAAATGAATTATTTTATCGTAAAAAGATAAAATATTAATTTTCAACAATTGTCATTTTAAAAATTTTCTCCATCTATATCCACATAAAATCAATATTTTCCTCATCATATAAATCAATAATTAATTATTCACAAATAATATTACGTAATCACAATATTGACAACCGTGCAGCCCAGAAAGAGGGGGCTTTCCAATAAGAATTTCTTCTTATCGGGCGCCGCAATTAGATGACCAAACCTCTCCTTAGATGTAACTTTCTAGACATCGCCAATAATGTTATCTAATAATATTATTCAGATAATATGAATTATTGCTTCGATAATGAAAGATAATCGTAAATGACAATTATCAAACAACAAAGAATATAAAATATCAACGCAAAGAATTATTAACTCAATAAAATAATCGAATAAGAATTATCAGAACCATTATCGAGTAGTGCCTTCACGTAAGAATCAATAATTGGTGCAATACCGCGCTATACGCTCAACAACGCGTAGACAAGTGTGTTTTAACCACCGGGTATTCCAACAAGATAATCTGCAAATAACTACGCCGCTATTTAAAAACAACTTATATTTGTCGCTTTTCATCCAATCGCTTCATGCTATGGGCCCACACATGGTCGCTACCGTCGCATTTAATATTCCCCGACAAAGATTTAATATTCCACGACCAAACGAATATTCCCCGACAACAATGAATATTTTATAACCACTTGCTTATTTTGAAATATTTATGTATTTAACCCTTAACTATCCACATTAATCAAATCAACCCTTACTATTTCAAAATAATAAATAAAGGAAATTCCTTTTATTTAAAAATTTCTGGGTCTTACAAACTCCGATCAAATGAAATCGCCAAAAGACGTGTTTGATTTATGAGACACGGGTTCCTTAGCTTGTGCAATACAAGAAAGTTGTCACGTAAATAAAGGCATCGGTCCTTTAATGCCGAAACCACACCAAGTTCTAGAATGAACTTCTTTATCCAAACAGAATTCCTTTAATCATAAATTTCACTTGCAGCCTACCTTCTGCCTCTCACATTAAATCAATCATCGCTTTTTCTTTGGAACTTTTCCAACTCACTTCGCCACCATTTAAGGTAAACACATATGCTTATTAACGGATTTTATCATCATCTTGGTCTGCTTTGAAAACTTGAGTCATGAAGCCCTCTAGTTTTAATTCGGACTATCGTAGACAAGAAATACATCCTTAGTTCTTCTTAAGTACTTTAGATATTTTTCACCGCCTTCAAAATTGTTCTTCTCTGATTCGAATATCAAAGGATACCGCTTGTTACACTAAGTGCATGAGCGACATCCTGTCTAGTACATATCATACCGCATACATGATAGATCCTATTAATGAAGCATAAGGAATCTTACTCATACAAAGTTTCTCTCCTTAGGTGTCTTTGGGGCTTGTTTCTTGGAGAGATGTATTCCAATGGCTCATCTAATACGTGAGACCTCTTTGGAATCTTCCATGCTAAACCTTTTTCAAGCATCAAGTCAATGTCGCTCCTTACAAGCCAAGCATCCTATTAGATCTATCTCTATAGATCTTTATCCCCAAAATATAGGATGCTTCTCCCAAGTCCTTCATGGAGAAGTGTTTAGATAACCAAATTTTAATTGTTTGGCGGATAGAATATCATTCCCTATCGGTAATATATCATCAACATATAATACAAGGAATGAAACAAATAGCTCCCACTTACCTTCTTGTACACACATGGTTCATCCTCATTTTTGATAAAATCAAACTTTTGATTGTCTCATCAAAACGGATGTTCCACCTACGAGAAGCTTCAGACGCTTTTAATCCATAAATGGATCGTTGTAGCAAGCCAATCATGTTTGATGATAAAGCATATACTTTGTAAATAATCTTATTCATTTATTAATAAAAAGTATTAATTTATTAAAGGCTTTTAATTATCTACACGATGTCGCTTTTATAATATGTGATAAACCCATAGTTTTAAGCAATGCTTTTAGAATAATGATGATGATCATTCTAATGAGATCTAAATTTTAGAAAGCTTAAAACTAAAATAGTTCCCAATCATCGATTACTAAATCGGGGATTAGTGAATCCTGATAGATCGGGTACATACGCTGCTTTCGCTCATCGATGAGGATGATCGATCTCACGATCATTTGTGTGGAGACACTAAAGCAAGTACGTAGTGCTTATTAGAGAATAAGTTCACCGAACGTGGCTCGCTAAGGAATACCTAATGGAGTTTTATTCATCGTCAATAGAATTTCAGAGAGGATAGTAGTAAGACAAGTAATCCTCGACTCGAGATCATCATAAGATTCGTGTATGATGAGTTATACTTTCGACTTATTCCTTAAGACCCTTAGGTATATCAAAGGGTATGCTCAGGTATAATAAGTCAGTATACGGAGATAATGTACGATCAATAAAGAATCTACCACTTCTAATAAAAGAAGAGAAATGTCCTATGTGATTCGATAAATGACAACCCAAAGAGTCCTCGGTTGTTATAAGTAATGAAATTAGAAAGGAGTTTCTAATTTGCATTATTTGAGTCAGGTATTTAAGATCGAAATACATATAATTAAATAAAATAAGACTTGACAAAGAATTCCACGCCTTATATTTAATCGGGACATCAGATGGTGGAAGGATCAATCAGCATTTAGAATTATTTACTCAAAGGTTCTTTTAATGATTAATGTTGAAATCTATATTATCCGGAAAGTCGCTGATCGCTAGGAGGCTTATCCCTATCAGAGAATAAATATTATTTATTTAAATAAATTAATTGTTTAATTTATTTATTTAAATAAGATTAGAATTGTTCTAATTGATTTATTCACAACCTATTAATACGGAGAACCTAAAGGGTCACACCATAAAAAAAGAAGAATAATTATTTAAGAAGTTAATGGCATAATCGTAATAATATAGTTATGTATATTTAATTTAATCTATGGTGATGTAATAAATTAAATAGCTTAATATTTATTATTTAATATTTTAGAAATATTAAATATAAATTAATAAGAGGAGTCTTATTAATATTATTACAATTATTATTATTTTAATTTCTAAAAGAGTTTAGGAATTAATTTAATATAAGTATTTCATTTATTCCTAATAGATTAGAGGGAAAATTAGTTAAAGGAGTTTAATTAATTATCCCTAATAAGATTAGGGAGCTTAATTAATTAAAAGAATTTAATTAATTAAATAAAACCCAATTCCTTAATTGTTAAGGTGGGTTGCCCACATCTATAAATAAGAGGAGTCTTATTATGGGTGGTATCGATTTTTTAAACATACGTAATAATTCCAATTGTTGAGAGTACGCCTTTTTCTATATAGATAGAAAACTAGGGTTTAGCCAACCACCCATCTTCTTCTTGAATTTCTTTTCTTCCTCGTGGATCACCTCTGAGGCCAAACATTCGGGTGGCTAACGCCGATCAAAGGAAGGAACCAAACCCGTGGATTCAAGTCGAACGCGAAAAAGGATTTGAGGTGAACTTGCACCGAGGAAGCTCGATCTTCAAGGGTATGATTTTATTCTTTATCTTTTTTCGCTTATTAATAATTGTGCATAAAGGGTGATCCGTATACGGTTTGTAAAATTTTTAAACTCGATTTTACACGCTCGCACTTTTTTTGCAATTTGATCATGGCTTCAAATATTACAAACCTAATAAAGGGCATCGTGAGCCAAACCTTTATGCTAATTATTAATTGTTTTAATTTGATATGATATATCGATACGTGTTTAGAATAATTTAATTGGGCATAATTTTATCAGATAAAATTTAATTTAAAAAAAAAAAAAAAAAAAAATCATAAAAAAAAAAAATTTTTTTTTTTTTTTTTTTTTTTTGATGCAATCATTTTTTAAAAAATATAAATATTTAATTTATTTAATTATATATTATTATAAAAATTATATTTATTAATTTATATATAATTATTTATATATTATATTTATATATAAATATATATATATATATAATTTATATATATATATATATATATATATATATATATATATATATATATATATATATATATATATATATATATATATATATATATATATATATATATATATATATATATATATATATATATATATATATATATATATATATATATATATATATATATATATATATATATATATATATATATATATATATATATATATATATATATATATATATATATATATATATATATATATATATAATTATTTTATAATTAAAATAAAAGTTTATTTTAATTTTAAAATAAAAGGTTTATTTTAATATTAAAATAAAAAGTTTTATTTTAATTTTAAAATTAAATTTCATGCTAACTAATTGTAGTTGAATTTGATTCCATTCCATGATAACTAATTGAGTTGAAATTGATTTTATTTTTCCTAAAATAAAGGAGTTTATTTGTGAATAAAAATAAATCCATCTTTCCTTAAATAAAGGAGTTTATTTAGATATGAAATAAGATTTCATATTATTCAAAATAAAAGAGTTTATTTGTAAAAGAAAGAAATCCATGCTTTCCTTTCCTTAAATAAAGGAGTTTATTTAAATATGAAATAAGATTTCATATTATTCAAAATAAAGGAGTTTATTTGTGAATAGAAAGAATCCCGTGTTTTCTTAAATAAAGGAGTTTATTTAAATATGAAATAAGATTTCATATTATTCAAAATAAAGGAGTTTATTTGTGAATAGAGAAATCCGAGTTTTTTTTTACATGGAATCGATTCTAAATTAATTAAAATAAAAGAGTTTATTTTAATTAAAGATTTTTTTTTTTTACATGGAATCGATTCCATAATTAATTAAAATAAAGGAGTTTATTTTGATTAAAGATTTTGATTAAAATAAAATAGTTTATTTTATTCAAAATTGATAAATTAAAATAAAATAGTTTTATTTTGATTTAAATTTGATTAAAATAAAGGAGTTTATTTTGATTCAAAATTAGATTTTATACTAACTAAATTTGCCCATTAAATGATATCAATATATATATTAAATGTTTATTATTCATAAGATGAATGTTATTTATCGATGCATACGATGATGTGTATGATAATAAATGGGATTGATTATGGACTATCGACCAATGCGATCGATTTTATTTTAGTCGATGCATTTAATGTATTGGGTTTTATTAAATGGGGTCTCACAGACTGCCTTTCTCTAATTTTTTCTTAATGTAAATTCTATCTCCTCCTATGCATTTCCCTCGATCACGATCAAGGTTTCTATTTATTTTAAATAGTTTTGTAATAGAAATAGTTAGAATTAATTTTGAAAAATTGAGATCAAGGAGCAAGGAGCGCCAAAGACCCGCTTTGTAAATGGAGCCCGTGTTTAAATGTAATAGTTATATTTAAATATTATTTCTCGCACCCTTGGGGTTTTGAATTTTGTTCACTTGGTGGCTCTAGTGAACCAAACTAGAATAAAAGTCCATAATCAATCCGTAGAATATAGTATTCTATATGTGCATGCTTATACTATATATATATATATATTATGCAAACATGCTTCGATGTTCATTAATACGACGCGATTTTATATATATATATATATATACGCGCGCTAAACAAGATGAGACAAATTAATAACAAACCCCAATTTTTTTTTATATTAAGTCCTAAGCGCTCAAAGATATTTGAATATCGAACGTCGCTTTCTAGCATGATAAAATTAATAGAGTATTAAATATTTAATGAGTTTTTGTTGTGTCACCACAAGGCAAGTATTAAGTATTTAAGATGTTAATTTATCACATTTGATGCTTATAAAGAAAATTGAACAATATTGTTTTGTCAGGTCACCACAAGGATGATATTTTTCTTTTTTGAATATACGGAGTGCTAGGTTGACTTAACTCGATAATTTTGATTCTGATGTGCCACCACTGATCAAAATAATCTAAGAGGCAAAAAGAAAAGGAGTCAGATAGTCGATGTAATCGACAAAAGTTGTTTACCTATTTATTTATATATAGTTTGTCAGGTCACCACAAGGCTATATACATTTGAAATGGGATCCTTATTCTCACTAGCAAATCTTTAATTAGATTTTGCCGAACTATATAAGTGAGGGTAATATAGTTTGAAGAAAATAGTGGAGATACCAATTTAAAACAAGACCTAAATTATTTTGGTAATTAATAAAAGAATGTATGTTAAAATGTTGTTAATTACAAATTCATTTACGTAATTTTACAATGTCTAAAATTACTATCATCGCAAGCATATTAGATGCTAAATTAACCGCATCAATTAAACTGGATTGGTTAAGGAATTTGAGAATAGTTCTCATAGTCGAAAAGCTATCTTATGTCCTTAATACGCCTATCCCCGCAATGGTTGCGCATAATGCCTCCGAGGAAGAGATCGCTACTTTTAGAAAGTGGCAAGATGATGCACAATGGCTCAACGATCATGCTCAGATCCACGAGTAACGAGCTTCAAATACAAGATGAAACTATGGATGCTCCTACTATATTCCCCGCACATCAAGTAGTCGATGGTGAGGAAAGTAGACCGATAGATATCGACATTCAGGAGCTCTTCCGATCTAGAATGGCCAATGGCACTATAAGATGTATAAAAAAAGTTCTTAACATAATCAATTTGATCGATCAATTAGACAACCGGTTTTGTCATGGATGGAGAGTTGAGCCAAGATTTGATCTTGCACTCACTCCCCTACTTTTCACAATTGTTGTGAATTTTTCATATGAACAAGCTAGATATCGCCTTTCACCGATTTGCTTAACATATTGAAAAATGTCGAGAGTCACTTTCCAACCAAGAAAGACCAAGTCTTACCGGTAGGGGCCAAAGGATCTTCCTAAAAGAAGAACGATTCAAAGAAGGTAAATAGAAAGGCAAAACAAAGGATAATAAGAACAAAACTCGATACGGATAAAGAAAGGAGTTTGCTTCCACCGCAATAAGCCCGACACCGGAAAGAAAAATCAGAAGCATCTTGCAGAGGCTAACCAAAGAAGCTTAGTGAAGTTTCTACATATAAATACAAATTTGTTCATGATTTAAAATAAATTTTTTTAAGTCAAGGTTCTACTGGGTATTGATACCGACTTTCGTTATCATAAATATAGATTTATGAAGGACCAAGGTAAAGTAGAAAGCTAAACAAATATAAGTAATCCTATGTGTGGAAATGAAGCAAAGGTTGCCATATTAGCCATAGAAACTTATAGTTTAGCAATGCCTACTACGGCAAATCTATTAAGTCAATAAGTTGTTATCAGATTCCAGCTTTTGTTAAAAAATATTATTTCCATTTTATCATTGGACAATGAAATCTTTGGTATTATAATTAAGAACAATTGTTGTTCTATTTATAATAATAATGTTTTGTATAGAATCCGAATATTACTTAATAAATTTTGTATACTGACTTACATGAAAATAATTTTGCATATCGAACAAATTAGTATAAGAAAAGGAGATGATCATTCAAAGAGTCGAATGTGTGTATTTGTTGAATACAAGTGTGAATTATTCGAAAGGTTCAAAGAATTCGTAAGTGAAACAAATTGACAAAGTATTAAGATTCTTTGATTAGATCAAGGAATAAATACTTGTGCAATAAGTTTCTAGATCATCTCAAATGGTTTTCTCATAATGGACACATCCCGACACGCAATAATCGATTGATGTATCCGAATGAAAAATCGCACTTTGCTGGACATGGTAAGCCCATAATGATTTTACCGACATTCCAAAGATCCTTCTGGGATCATGTCCTAGAAATGGTCGAGATATCTACGAAAAAGGTAACCTCAAAATCCTACCCCAAGACTCCATAAAAGTTATGGATGTGGAGGATTCCTAATCTTAAGTATGTTAAGATAAGGGGTTGTCCAACTTATGTGAAAAGGTTTCAAAGGATAAGCTTGGGACAAGATTTGACAAGTACAATTTGTGGGACATCCTAAAGTAAGTTTAGGGTATATGTTCTATAATCCTACTTAGCAAAAGGTGTTTGTTATGAAACACGCCGCTTTCTAAGATAAAGGTGTTTATCATCAAAAGGGCTAGTGGAGGATAATAGATCTCAAGAGTTCAAGAACCACAAAACACTATAAGTCAAATAAGAGGAACCTCAGATAGATAGATTCCATTGTACCACAACCGAATCAGAACCGAATAGTACCAAGATACCTTCGAGGTATGGATTCATCATGGATGATGATGATGAGGTACATCATCATGATGATCCAAAGTAGATGATGATCCAGTAGTTACATTCGATGAGGTAAAAGAGTTCTAGTGTGTACAAAAGGGTCAAAAAGGTAGCGCCAGAGCATCGTGAAATTCCTAATATTATATGTTGATATACTACTTGATGAGGAATGACATACCAATGCTACAATCAAGAAAGATAAAGTTGTTCAAACATTCCTCCATGAATGATTCGGGAAGAGTATCTTAATCGGGGATAAAATCTATATAGATAGATTTAAGAGGATGCTCGACTTAACCCAAGGAACGATATTCATTTGATGCTAAAGTCGCTTAGCATGGCAAACTCCAAGAGATGTCTCATGTCGATGAGCTATGGAGTGTATCTCTTAATAGTCCCCACAGCACTCTCAAAAGAGAGAGTCGCATGAGTGACAATCATGTATGCAATGAAATGTACGAGACCCGATGTCGATCACCATATTCTCGAGAAGTTCACTATGAGTCGCTGAAAACATCTTAAAGTGCTTAACCCAAGACTAAGGATGTGATCATATTCATGGTGGGTCTAAATTAAAACTAGAGGGCTTAATGCACTCAAGTTTTTCGTATGCACTAAGATGACGTAAAAAAATCCACTTTAAGGTAAAGCGTTACCTCGAATAAAGCAGCAAAGAATCGAAAGGTTCCAAACAAAGAAAGAGTTGTCGGGTTTAGTGATAAAGACAAAGTATATAGCTATAAATGAAGTCGCAAGTTGATTGTTTGATTAAAAGTTCATTACGTAACTAGAATAGTTCCTAAGTCTCATCTTCGATCTAAACATGTGTCAGGGCACTTTCATTTGATTATTAGAATCATCGAAAGATGGGAAATCACTATAGAGATAAGTGGACTCTCATGAACAACATTACATATCCATTAACTAAAGCTTATCCAACAAAGGAGGATAATCGCCACTTGTAGAAGAAGAGTATAAGATACCACGACGATCGGGTTTTAGTGCAAGTGGGAGATCGAAAGTAGTATGCACACAAGCCAATCATGTTTGATGATAAAGCATATACTTTGTAATAATCTTATTCATTTATTAATAAAAAGTATTAATTTATTAAAGGCTTTTAATTATCTACACGATGTCGCTTTTATAATATGTGATAAACCCATAGTTTTAAGCAATGCTTTTAGAATAATGATGATGATCATTCTAATGAGATCTAAATTTTAGAAAGCTTAAAACTAAAATAGTTCCCAATCATCGATTACTAAATCGGGGATTAGTGAATCCTGATAGATCGGGTACATACGCTGCTTGCTTTCATCGATGAGGATGATTGATCTCACGATCATTTGTGTGGAGACACTAAAGCAAGTACGTAGTGCTTATTAGAGAATAAGTTCACCGAACGCGGCTCGCTAAGGAATACCTAATGGAGTTTTATTTGCCACAATAGAATTCTCAGAGTGATAGTAGACAAGTAATCCTTTGGACTCGAGATCATCATAAGATTCGTGTATGATGAGTTATACTTTCGACTTATTCCTTAAGACCCTTAGGGTATATCAAAGGGTATGCTTGGGTATAATAAGTCAGATACGAGATAATGTACGATCAATAAAGAATCTACCACTTCTAATAAAAGAAGAGAAATGTCCTATGTGATTCGATAAATGACAACCCAAAGAGTCCTCGGTTAAGGCGTAATGAAATTAGAAAGGAGTTTCTAATTTGCATTATTT
Source organism: Panax quinquefolius (assembly GCA_020205615.1). Lineage (NCBI taxonomy): Eukaryota > Viridiplantae > Streptophyta > Magnoliopsida > Apiales > Araliaceae > Panax > Panax quinquefolius. The sequence continues at coordinate 45,952,654 of CM035169.1, read as the reverse complement.
GAGTCAGTCAGGCATTTAAGAGATCGAAATACATATAATTAAATAAAATAAGACTCGACAAAGAATTCCACGCCTTATATTTAATCGGGACATCAGATGGTGGAAGGATTGAATCAGTATTTTAGAACTATTTACTCAAAGGTTCTTTAATGATTAATGTTGAAATCTATATTATCCGGAAAGTCGCTGATCGCTAGGAGGCTTATCCCTATCAGAGAATAAATATTATTTATTTAAATAAATTAATTGTTTAATTTATTTATTTAAATAAGATTAGAATTGTTCTAATTGATTTATTCACAACCTGCTTAATACGGAGAACCTAAAGGGTCACACCATAAAAGGGAAGAATAATTATTTAAGAAGTTAATGGCATAATCGTAATAATATATATATATATATTTAATTTAATCTATGGTGATAGAATAAATTAAATAGCTTAATATTTATTATTTAATATTTTAGAAATATTAAATATAAATTAATAAGAGGAGTCTTATTAATATTATTACAATTATTATTATTTTAATTTCTAAAAGAGTTTAGGAATTAATTTAATATAAGTACTTTCATTTATTCCTAATCGATTAGAAGGAAAATTAGTTAAAGGAGTTTAATTAATTATCCCTAATAAGATTAGGGAGCTTAATTAATTAAAAGAATTTAATTAATTAAATAAAACCCAATTCCTTAATTGTTAAGGTGGGTTGCCCACATCTATAAATAAGAGGAGTCTTATTACGGGGTGGTATGGGTTGTTGATTTTTTTAACATACGTAATAATTCCAATTTGTTGGAGAGTACGCCTTTTTTCTATGTAGATAGAAAAACTAGGGTTTAGCCAACCACCCATCTTCTTCGAATTTTCTTCTTCCTCGTGGATCACCCTGTAGAGGCCAAACATTCGGGTGGCTAACGCCGATCAAAGGAAGGAACCAAACCCGTGGATTCAAGTCGAACGCGAAAAGGATTTGAGGTGAACTTGTACCGAGGAAGCTCGATCTTCAAGGGTATGATTTATTCTTTATCTTTTCGCTTAATTAATAATTGTGCATAAAGGGTGATCCGTATATATGGTTTGTAAAATTTTTTAAACTCGATTTTTACACGCTTCGCACTTTTTTTGCAATTTGATCATGCTTCATGAATATTACAAAACCTAATTTAATTGGGCATAATTTTATCAGATAAAATTTAAAAAAAAAAAAAAAAAAAAACTAAGTTTTAAAAATTTTTTAATTTTTTTTTTTGAAGCAATCACTTGCGAATTTATAGCAATGAATGATTCACAAGGTTTCATATGAGGCACTAACAAATCGTATTTTAAATAATGATTCACAAGGAATTCATAAAGCTATGCATAAAATTATTTTTTTTTTGATAATCATATATAAATTAAATCGATATATAGATTAATTATTAACAATCATTACATTAATATGATAATCTAATGATTGCTAATGATTATATAATGATATATATATATATATATATATATATATTATATATATATATATATATATATATATATATATATATTATATTATTATATAATTTAAAATAAAAAGTTTATTTTAATTTTAAAATAAAAGTTTTATTTTAATTTAAAAAATAAAAGTTTATTTTAATTTTAAAATTAGAATTTCATGCTAATTAAATTTTAAAATTGGAATTTTCCATGCTAACTAATTGGAGAGTTGAAATTGATTCCATAATAACTAATTGGAGTTGAAATTGAATTTTATTTTTCCTAAAATAAAGGAGTTTATTTGTGAATAGTAAAGTAAATCCATCTTTCCTTAAATAAAGGAGTTTATTTAGATATGAAATAAGATTTCATATTATTCAAAATAAAAGAGTTTATTTGTGAATAGAAAGAGAATCCTAATTTCCTTAAATAAAGGAGTTTATTTAAATATGAAATAAGATTTCATATTATTCAAAATAAAGGAGTTTATTTGTGAATAGAAAGAATATCCGTGTTTCCTTTAATAATAAATTTTTTTTTACATGGAATTGATTCCATAATTAATTAAAATAAAAGAGTTTATTTTAATTAAAGATTTTTTACATGGAATTGATTCCATAATTAATTAAAATAAAGGAGTTTATTTTATTAAAATAAAATAGTTTATTTTATTCAAAATTGGATAAATTAAAATAAAATAGTTTTATTTTGATTTAAATTTGATTAAAATAAAGGAGTTTATTTTGATTCAAAAATAGATTTTATACTAACTAAATTTGCCCATTAAATGATATCAATATATATATTAAATGTTTATTATTCATGAGATGAATGTTATTTATCGATGCATATGATGATGTGTATGATAATAAATGGGATTGATTATGGACTATCGATTAATGCGATTGATTTTATTTTAGTTGGATGCATTGAATGTATGGGTTTTATTAAATGGGGTCTCACAGATTTCGCCTTCTCTAATTTTTCTTAATGTAAATTCTATCTCCCTCCTATGCATTTCCCTCGATCACGATCAAGGTTTCTATTTATTTTAAATAGTTTTGTAATAGAATAGTTAGAATTAATTTTGAAAAATTAGAGATCAAAGGAGCAAGGAGTGCGTGAAGACCCGCTTGTTAATGGAGCCCAAGTTAAATGTAATAGTTATATTTAAATATTATTTCTCGCACCCCTGGGAGTTTCACCTTTTTTCGTTCACTTGGTGGCTCTAGTGAACCAAACTAGAATAAAAGTCCATAATCAATCCGGCAGTAGAATATAGTATTCTATATGTGCATGCTTATACTATATATATTATATATTATGCAAACATGCTTCGCATGTTCATTAATACGACGCGATTTTATATATATACGCATAATGCTACGCTAAACAAGATGAGACAAATTAATAACAAACCCCTCAATTTTTATATTAAGTCCTAAGCGCTCAAAGATATTTGGAATATCGAACGTCGCTTTCTAGCATGATAAAATTAATAGAGTATTAAATATTTAATATGAGTTTGTTGTGTCACCACAAGGCAAGTATTAAGTATTTAAGATGTTAATTTATCACATTTGATGCTTATAAAGAAAATTGAACAATATTGTTTTGTCAGTGTCACCACAAGGATGATATTTTTCTTTTTTGAATATACGGAGTGCTAGGTTGACTTAACTTGATAATTTTGATTCTGGATGTGCCACCACTGATCAAAATAATCTAAGAGGCAAAATAAAAGGAGTCAGATAGTTGATGTAATCGACAAAAGTTGTTTACCTATTTATTTATATATAGTTTGTTGTGTCACCACAAGGCTATATATATTTGAAATGGGATCCTTATTCTCACTAGCAAATCTTTAATTAGATTTTGCCAACTATATAAGTGAGGGTAATATAGTTTGAAGAAAATAGTGGGAGATACCAATTTAAAACAAGACCTAAATTATTTTGGTAATTAATAAAAGAATGTATGTTAAAATGTTGTTAATTACAAATTCATTTACGTAATTTTACAATGTCTAAAATTACTATCATCACGAAGCATATTAGATGCTAAATTAACTGCATCAATTAAACTGATTGGTTAAGGAATTTGAGAATAGTTCTCATAAATCGAAAAGCTATCTTATGTCCTTAATACGCCTATCCTCGCAATGGTTGCGCATAATGCCTCCGAGGAAGAGATCGCTACTTTTAGAAAGTGGCAAGATGATGCACAGCTGCTCAACGCATCATGCTCGTATCCACGAGTAACGAAGCTTCAGCCACAAGATGAAACTATGGATGCTTACTATATTCCCGCACATCAAGTAGTTGATGGTGAGGAAAGTAGGACCGATAGATATCGATATTCAAGGAGCTCTTCCGATCTAGAACGGCCAATGGCACTATAAGATGCATAAAAAGTTTCTTAACATAATCAATTTGATTGATCAATTAGACAACTGGTTTTGTCATGGATGGAGAGTTGAGCCAAGATTTGATCTTGCACTCACTCCCTAACTTCTTTCACAATTGTTGTGAATTTTTCATATGAATAAGCTAGATATCGCCTTTCACCGATTTGCTTAACATATTGAAAAATGTTAAGAGTCACTTTCCAACCAAGAAAGACCAAGTCTTACCGGTAGGGGCCAAAGGATCTTCCTAAAAGAAGAACGATTCAAAGAAGGTAAATAGAAAGGCGTAACAAAGGATAATAAGAACAAAACTCGATACGGATAAAGAAAGGAGTTTGCTTCCACCGCAATAAGCCCGACACCGGAAAGAAATCATGAGAGAAGTATCTTGCAGAGGCTAACCAAAGAAGCTTAGTGAAGTTTCTAAGATAATACAAATTTGTTCATGATTTAAAATAAATTTTTCTTTAAGTCAAGGTTCTACTTGGGTATTGGATACCGACTTTGTTATCATAAATATAGATTTATGAAGGACCAAGCAGAAGTAGAAAGCTAAACAAATATAAGTAATCCTACGTGCGGGAAAATGTAGCAAAGGTTGCCACATTAGCCATAAAACTTATAGTTTAGCAATGCCTACGGCAAAATCTATTAAGTCAATAAGTTGTTATCAGATTCCAGCTTCTTGTTAAAAATATTATTTCCATTTTATCATTGGACAATGAAATTTTTGGTATTATAATTAAGAACAATTGTTGTTCTATTTTATAATAATAATGTTTTGTAGAGAAATCGAATATTACTTAATAAATTTTGTATACTGACTTACATGAAAATAATTTTGCATATTGAACAAATTAGTATAAGAAAAGGAGATGATCATTCAAAGAGTCAAATGTATGTATTTGTTGAATACAAGTGTGAATTATTCAAAGGTTCAAAGAATTCGTAAGAAACAAATTGACAAAGTATTAAGATTCTTTGATTAGATCAAGGAATAAATACTTGTGCAATAAGTTTCTAGATCATCTCAAATGGTTTTCTCATAATGGACACATCCTCGATACGCAATAATCGATTGATGTATCCGAATGAAAAATCGCACTTTGTTGGACATGGTGCGGTCCATAATGATTTTACCGACATTCCAATATCCTTCTGGGATAATGTCCTAGAAATGGTCAGATATCTACGAAAATGGTAACCTCAAAATCCAAATTTCAAGACTCCATAAAAGTTATGGATGTGGAGGATTCCTAATCTTAAGTATGTTAAGATAAGGGGTTGTCCAACTTATGTGAAAAGGTTTCAAAAGGATAAGCTTGGGGACAAGATTTGACAAGTACAATTTGTGGGACATCCTAAAGTAAGTTTAGGGTATATGTTCTATAATCCTACTTAGCAAAAGGTGTTTATTGTGAAACACGCCTTCTAAGATAAATGTGTTTATCATTAAAGGGCTAGTGGAGGATAATAGATCTTGAAGAGTTCAAGAACCACAAAACACTATAAGTCAAATAAGAGGAACTCAGAGATAGACCTCTATTATACCACAAATCAATCAGAAATCGAATAGTACCAAAGATACCTAGAGGTATGGATTCATCATGATGATGATGATGAGGTACACATCATGTAAGAAAATGATGATCCGTAGTTACATTCGATGAGGTAAGAGTTCTAGTGTGTACAAAAGGGTCAAAATGGAGCGCCGTGAAATTTCTAGTATTATATGTTGATATACTACTGACTGAGAGAATTACATACCAATGCTACAATCAAGAAAGATAAAGTTGTTCAAACAATCCTCCATGAATGATTTGGGAAGAGTATCTTTATTGGGGATATAAATCTATATAGATAGATTTAAGAGGATGCTCGACTTAACCCAAGGAACGATATTCATTTGATGCTAAAGTCGCTTAGCATGGCAAACTCCAAGAGATGTCTCATGTCGATGAGCTATGGAGTGTATCTCTTAATAGTCCCCACGCACTCTTCGAAAGAGAGATCGCATGAGTGACAATCATGTATGCAATGAAATATACGAGACCCGATGTCGATCACCATATTCGAGAAGATCACTATAAGTCGCTGAAAACATCTTAAAGTTCTTAACCCAAGACTAAGGATGTGATCATATTCATGGTGGGTCTAAATTAAAACTAGAGGGCTTAACAGACTCAAGTTTTTCTTTATGCACTAAGATGACGTAAAAATCCACTTTAAGGTAAAGCGTTATCTTGAATAAAGGGTGCAGTTGAATTAGAAGGTTCCAAACAAAGAAAGAGTTGTCGGTTTAGTGATAAAGACAAAGTATATAGCTATAAATGAAGCTATAAGTTGATTGTTTGGATTAAAAGTTCATTACGTAACTAGAATAGTTCCTAAGTCTCATCTTGGATCTAAACATGTGTCAGGGCACTTTCATTTGATTATTAGAATCATTGAAAGATGGGAAATCACTATAGAGATAGTGGACTCTCAAGAACAACATTACATATCCATTAACTAAAGCTTATCCAACAAAGCAGGATAATCGCCACTTGCAGAAGAAGAGTATGAGATACCACGACGATCGGGCTTTAGTGCAAGTGGGAGATTGAAAGTAGTATGCATACAAGCCAATCATGTTTGATGATAAAGCATATACTTTGTAACAATCTTATTCATTTATTAATAAAAAGTATTAATTTATTAAAGGCTTTTAATTATCTACACGATGTCGCTTTTATAATATGTGATAAACCCATAGTTTTAAGCAATGCTTTTAGAATAATGATGATGATCATTCTAATGAGATCTAAATTCTGTAAAGCTTAAAACTAAAATAGTTCCCAATCATTGATTACTAAATCGGGGATTAGTAATCCGATAGATCGTACATACGCTGTTTGCTCATTGGATGAGGATGATTGATCTCATGATCATTTGTGTGGAGACACTAAAGCAAGTATGTAGGTGCTTATTAGAGAATAAGTTCAATCGAACGCATGGCTCGCTAAGGAATACCTAATGGAGTTTTATTTGCTCACAATAGAATTCTCAGAAGTGATAGTAGTACAAGTAATCTTCGACTCGAGATCATCATAAGATCTCGTGTATGATGAGTTATACTTTGACTTATTCCTTAAGACCCTTAGGGTATATCAAAGGGTATGCTTGGGTATAATAAGTTGTATATGGAGATAATGTATGATCAATAAAGAATCTACCACTTCTAATAAAAGAAGAGAAATGTCCTATGTGATTCGATAAATGACAACCCAAAGAGTCCTCGGCAAGGCGTAATGAAATTAGAAAGGAGTTTCTAATTTGCATTATTTGAGTCAGGCATTTAAGAATCGAAATACATATAATTAAATAAAATAAGACTTGACAAAGAATTCCATGTCTTATATTTAATTGGGACATCAGATGGTGGAAGGATTGAATCAGCATTTTAGAATTATTTACTCAAAGGTTCTTTTATGATTAATGTTGAAATCTATATTATCCGGAAAGTCGTTGATCGCTAGGGGAGGCTTATCCCTATTGTAGAATAAATATTATTTATTTAAATAAATTAATTATTTAATTTATTTATTTAAATAAGATTAGAATTGTTCTAATTGATTTATTCACAACCTATTTAATACGGAGAACCTAAAGGGTCACACCATAAAAGGAAGAATAATTATTTAAGAAGTTAATGGCATAATCGTAATAATATAAGTTGTATATATATTTAATTTAATCTATGGTGATAGAATAAATTAAATAGCTTAATATTTATTATTTAATATTTTAGAAATATTAAATATAAATTAATAAGAGGAGTCTTATTAATATTATTACAATTATTATTATTTTAATTTCTAAAAGAGTTTGGGAATTAATTTAATATAAGTACTCTCATTTATTCCTAATAAGATTAGGAGGTTAAATTAATTAAAAGAGTTTAATTAATTATCCCTAATAAGATTAGGGAGCTTAATTAATTAAAAGAATTTAATTAATTAATTAAAACCCAATTCCTTAATTGTTAAGATGGGTTGTCCACATCTATAAATAAGAGGAGTCTTATTATGGGTGACATGGGTTGTTGATTTTTCAACATACGTAATAATTCCAATTGTTGGGAGAGTACACCCTTTCTATAGAGATAGAAAAACTAGGGTTTAGCCAACCACTCTTCTTCTTGAATTTTCTTCTTCCTTGGTGGATCACCTCTGAGGGCCAAACATTTGGGTGGCTAACGCCGATCAAAGGAAGGAACCAAACCCGTGGATTCAAGATTGAACGCGAAAGGATTTGAGGTGAACTTGTACCGAGGAAGCTCGATCTTCAAGGGTATGATTTATTCTTTATCTTTTCGCTTAATTAATAATTGTGCATAAAGGGTGATCCGTATATGGTTTGTAAAATTTTTAAACTCGATTTTTACACGCTTCAAGACTTTTTATGCAATTTGATTATGCAATGAATATTACAAACCTAACATGAACCTCTTGAAGATATATACGTACTCCCTTTCCCTTCAAGGATAAACTCCTTTTCCAAGAAGGCGATGTTTCGCAACAAACACCTTTTGATCAGTTGGATGATAGAAATAATATCCCGATGTTTTCTTTAGGATATCCCACAAATCTACATTTGTCGATCTAGTCTGCAATTTATATCGCTTTTCAAACTTTTTGACATAATTTGGACAACCCCAAGTCTTAACATGCTTAAGATTTGGTTTCCCCTATCCCATAACTCATATAGGGGTCTTGGGGACGGATTTTGTAGGTACCTTGTTAAGAAGTAGGTATGCATCCGATTCTAGGCATATCCCCGGATGAAACTCGGAAGGTCGGAAAGCTCATCATGGATCGAACCATGTCCAACAATGTTCGATTTCTCCTTTCGTATACACCATTCATCCAGACAATCCTGGTGGAGTCCATTGTGAGATTATACCATTTTCTTTGAGACAATTTGAAACTCACCACTTAAGTATTCTCCTCCTCGATCGGATCGAAGAATCTTAATACTCTTACCAATTTGCTTTCTCACTTCACTTCAACTCTTTGAACTTTTCAAATGATTCAGATTTGTATTTCATTAAATACACATATCCAAATCTTGAGTGGTCGTCAATGTGAATGTAATAAAATAAGAATACCTCCCTCGTAATGTCGTTGTCATAGGTCCACATACATCCGTGTGTACCAACGCTTAACAACTCAGTAACTCTTTCTCCTTTTCCACTAAAAGGAGATTTAGTCATTTTACCCATGAGACAAGATTCACAGTTGGATATGATTCATAATCGAGATAAGCTCTGAGAGCCCATCTTTATGCAACTTGGATAATCTTGTTTCATTAATATGACCAAAGTCTACAAAGCCCACATGAAGGTATAATTAACATCATCTCTTTTCCTTTTATTAGTTTATTCAATTTGAAATATATTTTCATGCAAGTCAAGTATATAAAGTCCATTTTGCAAATTACCAACACCATATAAAACATTATCATTATAAATGGAACAACTATTGTTCTTTATTATAATATTAAAACCATCCATATCCAATACGAGATAGAAATAATGTTTCTAATGATATTTGGAACAAAATAACAATTATTTAAATTAATGAACTTGCCCAGAGGCGGTGCTAAACAATAAGTCCCTACAACCAATGCAACAACCTTTGCTCCATTTCCCACTCGTAGGGCGACCTCATCCTTGCTCTCGCCTTTCTACTTCTTGACCGGTCCTCGCATATTATTACATATGTGAGAACCACATCCCAGATCCAATACCCAAGTAGAAGATCGACTTTCGGAAAAATTAATTTCAATCATAAACAAACCTTGATTAGGATTCAAGCTTCTCCAAGCTTCTTCGCTTTTGTTCCTGCGAGATAATCCTTGCGGTTCCTCTTCCAAATGACCCTACTTATTGCAATGGAAGCAAATTCCTTTGCTTAGTCGGGATCGGGTTTCTTTGATCCTTCACTTTCGCCTTTCCTTAGCCTTCTTGGATTTCTTCCTTTTAGAAGATACCTTGGCCTCTTCCTTTTCTTGAAAGAATCATCCACCAATAAGACATGGTTCTTCTTGGATGGAAGTGACCTTCAACAGCTTTTCAACATGTTAAGTAATTCGTGCAAGTCGACATCCAACTTATTCATGTGAAAATTCACAACAAATTGTGAGAAGGTGTCCGGGAGTGACCGCAAGACTAAATCTCGACTCAACTCCCCATCCACGATGAACCCAAGTCGTCCCAAGATGTTCAATCAAATTGATCATCTTTAGGACATGAGTCTCAATGGTAGTGCCCTCGGTCCATCCGAGATCTAAAGAGCTCCTTAGATATTTTATATCTAGCAATCTACTTTGCTCACCATACAACTCTCGAAGGTGCAAGAATATAGAGAGAGCATCCATGTTTTCATGCTACGTGAAGCTCATTACTCATGGATGCGAGCATGATGCATTGAGCCACGATGCATCATCTTGCCACTTTTAAAAGTAGCAATCTCTTCCTCGAGGGTCATCTCTCGCAACTTTTTGTAGGTACAAAGCGAATTTAGGACATAAGAAATCTTTTCAAAGAAGTGAGAACAATTCTCGATTCCTTAACCAATCCTATGTAGTTCGGTCGATCGGTTTGTTAGCATCAAGTATGCTTCGCAGTGAAAATTAGTGAATGTGACATTTTCAAAATTTCGCATGTAAAAAGACAATATTTTAGCAAACATTCATTTAATTAATTACCAAAATAAATTAGGTCTTATTTTATATTGGTATCTCCCACTATTTTCTTCAAACTATATTACCTCATTTATATAGTTCGACAAAATCTAATTAAAGTTTTGCTAGTGAGAATAAGGATCCCATTTCAAATATATATAGCCTTGTGGTGACACAACAAACTATATATAAATAAATAGGTAGACAACTCCTTGTCAATTACATCAACATGTAACTCCTTATGTTTTGTCTCTTAGATTATTTTGATCAAGTGGTGGCACATCCGAATCAAAATTATCTAAGTTAAGTCCAACCTAGCACTTCCATATATTCAAAAAGAAAATATCGCCTTGTGGTGACACAACAAAAAACAATATTGTTCAATTTTCTTTATAAGCATCAAATGTGATAAATTAACATCTTAAATACTTAATACTTGCCTTGTGGTGACACAACAAACTCATATTAGATATTTAATACTCTATTAATTTTATCATGCTTAGAAGGCTGACGCTCGATATTCTAAATATCTTTGAACGCTTAAGACTTAATATATAAAAACTTTGAGGGATTTGTTATTATTTGTCTCATCTTGTTTAGCGCGCATGCAAATATATAAAATACACGTCATATTATTAAACATGCGAAGTATGTTTGCATAATATATAATATATATAATACTAGCATGCACATATAGAATACTATATTCTACCCGAATTGATTATGGACTTTTATTCTAGTTTGGTTCACTAGAGCCACCAAGTGAACCAAAAGGTCAAACCCTAGGTGCAAGAATAAACATTTAAATATAACTATTACATTTAAACCCGGCTCCATTACAAAAGCGGTCTTGCGCTCCTTGATCTCCTAGTTTTCAAAAAAATCTAACTAATCCTATTACATTAAACTATTTAATTTAAATAGAAACCTTGATCAAAGAAATAAGGGGAAGTACATAGGAGAGAGATAGAATTTACATCAAGAAGAAAACCGTAAAAGAGGCGAGGTACACGCAGACCCCATTTAATAAAACCCATTCATTCAAACATCCAACTAAAATAAATCCAATCATATCGGTCAAATTGTCCATAATCAATCCCATTTATTATCATACATATCATCATATGTATCAATAAATAAAATCATTCCATATATATATATATTATCATTTAATGGGCAATTTTATGTTGCATGAAATCCAATTTCAAGATTAAAATAAACTCTTTTATTTTAATTATAAAATTATTAAGATTAATATATATATATATATATATATATAACAATTATATATATATAATAAAAGTCCTACTTCTTTAAAATTGGCCGGACCTGCTTTGCTACAATCCTTAATCCTCAAATTCGGCGTGGTGGCTAAAAAAATTCCTTGTACAAAAGTCAGTAGCGAAATTTCTTATAACATGTAACAGGACTCAACTTTTGTAAAAAAAAAAAATTTCAGGAATCATTAGAGCATTATGCAACAAAATATCTCTCTCTCTCTCTCTATATATATATATATATATATATAATATTATATAATAACATAACATCACGCGGAAAAGACCAAGAAAAACCGGAAAGAGGAAAAAAAATATCTTGCGAACAGATGCATTAAAAAAAAAAAAATCGGCAGGTTTTTTTTTTTTTTTTAAATAATAATTTTATACAACAAATTATGTGACACCCCCAAAATAGGTATACATCACCCATTTTGAGTTGTCAATACATAGGTGCAGTAAACAACTACAACTTTATTATTACAACAAGAAAGCTGTGAGTTTAAATACAAATATTATCTTACTAGACAATATTTATACTCAAATAAATCCTCATCACATTTATTGATACATTATTTTACAAAAATGGTGAGGACTACTAAACAATCCTTTCTAAAACCTTCATTCCATACCCCGACTCGTACTCGCTATATTCTCGCCTCCACGAAGAATGGAACAAAAGGAAAAGGGTGAGCTCAACTAGCTTCAAGAAAGAATATTATGACTAAGATAATATACAACAAATTATCGTTAGTCTTCAACAGGAAAAATTTAATAGAATACAATAGACAACAAATTTTAAATCAATATTACGGCAATGAATAATAATTCATTAGAAGAGTTAAGTAGAGAATGCAAACTACTATTTTCTATGTGTATGAATTTAAAAGTTCATCGTCATCTTTTATCCCCGTAACATCAATCCATAAACATCCTGAATCAAATATTCATCTTTACTACAGAGGCCAAAGATATTCATCGATTAAGTCATGTTCATTTAAACACTGCTCATCTTTGCACTACTGAGGCCAAAGATATTAATCGATCGATCGTATGTTCATCTCACACACTGCTCATCTTTGCACTACTGAGCCAAAGATATTCTTCAAAAATCATTCATCTTTACACTACGGGCCAAAGATATTCAATAATATCATCATTTAAGACCGAGGATGATGAAAATATTTTTAAAGAAACGAATCCAATTGAAACAAAATGACAAGGATTAAGGATTAAGGATTAAGGATTAGTACTTTGTTTTATCCATGTTCAAAAATACCTCAAAATAATCATAGTGGTGTAAAATTCAAGAATGATCAAAATATGGATACAATCGAGCTAGTATCCGAGAATAGATGTTTTGGATGAAAAGAAGAAATTTTATTTTTAAATTGAATAGTGCAAGTATCGTGAATAGTCTTAGAATATCGTGAATAAGTAACTCAGACACCAAAAGATAGAAATTTCACAAAAAAACATTTTCACGCTTATGAATAGTACTTTCGTGAATAGTAACTCGTGAATAGTAACTCATGAATAGTAACTCGTGAATAGTAACTCATGAATAGTAACCCCGAACATGAAAAAATTCCAAATTTGATAAAACTTCGGATCAACATTTCAAAGATAATGATATTGAAGAAATAATATCATTACTGAAAAAATAATATCCCTTACCTCGAAGAATCAAGATTTCTAAGGAAAGGTCTCAAGTGATCTTGAATGAAACTTGTCTTTGACAAAGAACTCTCAAAGTATCTAAATACTCACAAAATACGCTCAATAATATAGAGAGAAAGAGAGAAAACTTTGTTTACGTGTGATTTTCAATTCTAACTTAGCCCTCTATTTATAGGAAAATGTTAGCCCGTAGAAGGCGACTTGACACACCGCTACCGATGGCTTTACACGCTACTATTGCCACCCACCACATTTGAAATAAAATTCAGCACATTTCTTCACCAACCACAAGTGGGGCCCACTCAATTCTAGAATTTTCACCAAAATCAATTATAAACCTAATTTAAATCATCACCTCTTAAAATTCATAACAAATCATTCGCTTCATTTTTAACGATTCAAAATTTGTGGACATATACTCAACTTATGTATGTATAACATATCCAAAATTACCACAATCCAACGGTTTGATTAAAAATTATAACCCCGAATATATCTCAAAACCCCTAATTTGATTTTTAATACCTCCATCCGATAAAATACTTGATAAAACACCTCAACATTAATTTCTTCATTTATAACCACATAAATAAATCCATCATTTATATCCACATAAAATAAATATTTCTTATCATATGAATCAATAATTAATTATTCACAAATAATATTACGTAATCACATTTATGACAACCAGTTTGCTCCTGGAAAGAGGGGCTTTCCGATAAGGATTTCTCCTTCTTGGCCGCCGCAATTAGGTGACCAAACCTCTCCTTGATGTAACTTTCTAGACATTGCCAATAATGCTATCTAATAATATTATTCAAATAATATGAATTATTGATCCGATAATGGAGATAATGTGCAAGGTGACAATTATTGAACAACAATAATATAAAATATCAACGCAAAGAATTATTGAATCAATAAAATATTGAACAAGAACTCTTGTGAAAATTATTGAGTAGTGCCTTCTTACGTAAGGATCAATAATTCAACAATATTGTGCATCTGGGTGTCTTCTCTTGTGCAACCACAGCGTATTCATCGTATTTTTTAACCACCGGGTATTCCAACAGTCTTAATTGTAAATAACTACTCCGTATTTTTAACCAACTTATATTTGTCGTTTTCTTCATCCAATCGCTTTCACATGGGGCCCACATGGTCAGCATATCGTATGAATATTCCCCACAAAGATTTGAATATTCCACGACCAAACGAATATTCCCAAGCAAAAATGAATATTTTATAACCACTTGCTTATTTTGAAATATTTGCGTATTTAACCCTTAACTATCCACATTAATCAAATCAACCCTTACTATTTCAAAATAATAAATAAAGGAAATTCCTTTTTATTTAAAAAAATTTCGGGGTCTTACAAATTATGCCCAATAAATTATTCTAAATACATACCCATACATATGTGGAATCAAAATAATTAATAATTCGCATAAAGTTTGGCTCATGATACCACTGTTAGGATTTGTGAAAATCAAAGTAGCAATCAAATTGTAAAATTTAGCGAAAGCGAAATAAAATCAGATTTTAAAATTTTTCACAAACCAATTACCCGGATCATCCTTTATGCATATTATTAATTAAACGAAGAATAAGAAATTATGAAATCATACCCTTGTAGAAACGAGCTTCCTCAGGTACGAGTTCACCTCCTACTTCTCCGCGATCTCCTTGAATCTCCGGGTAGATTCCTTCCTTTGATCAATGTAAGCCACGTAAGTGTATGGCCTCTATAGGTGATCCACCAAAGAAGAGGAATTTTTCAAGAAGAAGGTTTATTGGCTCAAACCCTAGTTTTTCCTATCTGTATAAGAAAAGGGAGGCGTACTCTCCAACTCTTTGAATTACATATATTAGATATCTGATATAAGACTCCTCTTATAAAGATATCATGTAACCCTATTTTAATTAAAATAAGGTGTTATTTATTTAATTAAACTCTTTTAATTAAATGGGCTCCCTAATCCTATTAGGGTAATTAATTAAACTCCTTTAACTAATTTTCCTTCCTAATCCAATTAGGAATAAATGAGAGTACTTATATTAAATTAATTTCTAAACCTTTTAGAAATTAAATAATAATAATTGTAATAATATTAATAAGACTCCTCTTATTAATTTATATTTAATATTTCTAAAATATTAAATAATAAATATTAAGCTATTTAATTTATTCTATCACCATAGATTAAATTAAATATACTTAACATATTATTACAATTATGCCATTAACTTCTTAAATAATTATTCTTCCTTTTATGGTGTGACCCTTTAGGTTCTCCATATTAAACCCAGGTTGTGAATAAATCAATTAGAACAATTCTAATCTCATTTAAATAAATAAATTAAACAAATAATTTATTTAAATAAATAATATTTATTCTACAATGAGATAAGCCTCCTAGCGATCAACGACTTTCCGGATAATATAGATTTCAACATTAATCATAAAAGAACCTTTGAGTAAATAGTTACCGCATAAATTCAATCCTTCCACCATCTGATGTCCCAATTAAATATAAGACATGGAATTCTTTGTCAAGTCTTATTTTTTTTAATTATATGTATTTGATTCCTAAATGAACAACTCTAATGAATCCAAATTAGAAACTACTTTCTAATTTCATTCCACCTTAACCAAGGATTCACGGGTTGTCATTTATCGAATCACATAGGACATTCTCTCCTTTTACTAGAAGTGGTAGATTCTTTATTGATCATTCATTATCTTCATATATAACTTATTACACCCAAGCATACCCTTTGATATACTCTAAGAGTCTTAAGGAATAAGTCAAAGTGCAATTCATTATATATAAGATACTATGATGATCTCAAGTCTAAGGATCATTTGTACTACTATCACTACAGAAATTCCTATTGACAGGTAAGTAAAACTCCATTAGGTATTCCTTAGCGAGTCACGTTCAATGAACTTATTCTCTAATAAGCACCTACATACTTGCTTTAGTGTCTCCACACAAATGATCATGAGATCAATCATCCTCATCCAATGAAAAGCAAAACGATGTACCAATCTATCCGGATTCACTAATCCCCAATTTAGTAATCCAATGATTGGGAACTATTTTAGTTTTAAGCTTTCTAAGAATTTAGATCTCATTAGAATGATCATCATCATTATTCTAAAAGCGTTGCTTAAAACTATGGGTTTATCACATATTATTAAAACAGCACCATGTAGATAATAAATGCCTTTAATAAATAATTCTTTTATTAATAAATAAATAAGATTGATTACACAGTATATGCTTTATCATCATACATGATTGGCTTGTATGCATAATACTTTCAAGGACTCCTTTTGAGTTTGTATACTCTCTAGTATACAATATTTGTATTCAAACTTACAGTATAGGCGTTGTCGTATTCTGCACGACAATTTTATTACTGAAGTTGTATTTATTTTTGTACCATGTATTTGGCGACTCAGAATGGGTGATGTATACCTATTTTGGGGTTGTCACAGAAATCCTGCTAGTTGAAAGCAGAAGAGTGGATTAGGAGCTTGAGTCTCTGAACCACTTAAAACCCTTGTGTCTTTTACATTATGTCATTTACATTATGTACTATAACTGCTATAACTGCTATGTATGTTTTAACTGCTTACAACTAAACTTACTATACGAACAATGTATGTATGATTATGAATATATCAATGAAGGGGATCTTTTACTTATTCTGCTGTGCTTGAAAAGATTCTCATGTTTGTCATATGTTGATTATGAAAAATATAATATAAACCAGAAAAAGTATTTAAAAGAAAAAGGAACTATTCAACCCCCCTTCTAGATCTATTGTGCCCTCTGGGAACTAACAATTGGTATCAAAGTAGGTTCTCATACTATATTCAAAAGCTAATCGCTTTGAGTCTAATCCCAGGCACTAACATTGTTCTAAACTTAGTTTAGTAGTAAGTAACTTGTTATATGCAGATGAGCTCACATGTTGGAAATATTGTGTATAGGTTAAATGTGTATATACACCTGAACCTGCTCAGATTGGTCCATGGTCTCTATTGATACATCAACAAGACCAATCCTAGCCTACAGTCAATCTTGTAGTCCTAAGACCAGACAAGAGAACTCAAGAGACATCAATGACAAAGAGTCAAACACCCACCAGTTTGAAAGATGAAGAAGCCATACATCCTAAGAAATGCTTATCGAGAGAAGAAAGAAGATCTTCTCAAACTTATGTCTGGCCAACCAACAACTGGGTGCAAACTCTGCCAGCTAAAGGATGGAAAAGATCTTAATGCTGAGATTCTCTTAGCCTACATCTTCAAGACCACGACTGATTAATTAAAGGCAAACAAGAGCAACAAGTCATCAGAGCAAAAGTAAAAAGCTACGCACATCAATACCTAAACTCAAGATATCTAAGATAAATGACCTTTAGTAGCACACGATAAAAAGGCACGATTCTCACTATTATAATCAGATACATCATAATTTCACTCTCTTATGAACCGCGATGATTCTCACGTCAAGAAGCCATAATCTACTTAAAGAGGTGAAGAGAGAAAGTAACTTTGAGGATGGAAACTCAAATGACTATAAACTTTCTCTCCATCCAAGTTTTAGGTTGAAGATGATATCTTGAAGGAAATAAAATGGGTCATAAAGCATCACAAAGCTAAATAAACTTTATGTGAAGTAATCGTTCTTTGGTGGGTTAGGTATGTATGTATGTGAAGCCTATGTTCTAAGCATTTGACAACTCATAGAGTATGATCAGTTCTACAAGAGGATCTGGCTGATCTGTAGAAACTGATCACCTCCATGAATCAACTAGATACTCATAAATCGTAGAGTTGATTCCTACTCTGAACACTTAAAACAATGTGAACATAATCCAGTAAATGATGAAACCATCATAGATAGAGAGTGTGTTTATTAAATGCCATATCCTACTCACACTCACCATCGTCACATCTCAAAATGTATTATCCTAAGACAGTTGCATGCATGAATATGTCTGTTAGTGATAAATATGATGATTATCCAAATAAGAGGAACAGGGGTTTAGAAAACTAACCTAGCAGGACCCATTTAACTATAGGTACCAAAAATAGAAATATATTTAAACCTCCAGGTACTTGGTCAGTCTGACCACACTAAGGAATGATGAAGCAGAAGACTTGATCAAGAAGACTCAACCAACAAAAGGCTAAGGACAATTCGAGAGATGATTACGATAGAGTTCCTATCATCCCAAGCTCATCCTTGAAGACCCTCCTGAGCTAACGAATGGAGCTCACATGGTCATTAATCAGTATATGGAAGCAAGCCATTCAACCCCGAAAGGAAAAGGTCTTATGTGCTAAAAAAGGCATCACAAGAATGTTATATGGGAAAATCCTCAAGGAAGTTCACAAATGAAGATTATCGAGCATCATTCAAGAGGAACTTATTGCGAGAGCGAAACTTCACAAACACAATCATCGAAAGAAGACTACGTTAGTAGTCTTTATCATATAATCATAGAGTGATCGATCCCTGAAAATACTCATCTCTACGATACAAGGAAATCGAAGCGATGATGGAGATTCAATCGGGAAGGAGATATGCAAAGTTGCCTTCAAATGAACTCGAAGAGAGAATCACATCTATCTGGAAAGACAGCATCAACAACGGAGGAGCAGTGATCTATTAAGGAATAACAACACTGAGTTATACTATGAAAAGTTGTACCAAATACAGAGTCCCAAAACTTTGTGGCTGATGAACCGAATGAAGATCCATAGTCAATAGGAACGTCTCAAAACGTACTACTGATAACCCTTTAGCCACCCAACCCATAATCGTGAAGTGCCTACGATCAAACATATGATTGTAGTGTAAGAAGCAGGAGGACACCACGATTTCAGCAATGCAGTTGTCTAAAACTGGTAGAAGACCTCCCACTCAGAAGAGGTCGAATGAGATGTCATTACAAATCACTGCTATAGTATCCCATCTGGAAAGCGCCTCAGGGACAAACCTGACCCTTAGCTCACTTAAGAGGTTGGCCCTTCCTGAGCTACCTTAACCCAAAAGGAATGCTTGATCAAGTTCATCTCAAGGACCAAGTCAGTCAACGATCGTAGAATCAAGTTTGAAGAAACTAAACGATCGCAGTACAACCTCAACGATCATAATGCTACCTCAACGATCGTAGCACAAACTCAGCGATCATAGAATACAACTCGACGATTATAGTCCTACCAAAGGGTACTCCAGTTCACAAGGAGCTTGGAAAATGAGACATTTGCTAAACCATTCAAGATTGAGGAGATAAGTTCGAATACATCAGTGATTGAGCTATGCTGCATCAAAGTAAGGATAAAAGACAAAGCCATCCACTACAGCATCTCTCAGAAGTTGATCGTTGAAGTTAACAAAGGAAATCGTAGAGTCTATAGCTACCTCATCATGCTACTCTACGAATCAAGGTCAACGGTCAAAGTCACGTCAATTAAACATCTACTCTTCTAAAAGGAAATATCTAACTGAAAAGTTATGGGGAGTTCTGACTCATTCTTGTGCAACGTCTGAACCAATGGACGGTTGACACATCACCGAGTATCAGAGTTAGAAGGAACGCCTTAAAGACAATTTCAAATCTGAACAAACAGTTACCAAAAAGCTATCGAATCTTTCTCCCTCCCATTTTTAAAACCCTAGAAAGCTTTTTAAGAGCGAAATCAATTTACCCTCCAGAGTCTTACCAAATCCCAGAATGACCATCTCAAGATAAACCTCTCTAAATCAAACACCCACGTCTTTTGAACTATTCAAATGGAGAATCGGCAAGTTATCACCGAGCATTCAAATTTCGGAACCAAATCGTTTGAAAAATGCGAGAAGAGGTTCGAGGACATTCTTGAACTTCGTGAAGAAAGTGGGTTCTCGAAATGCCTTGAGGCAAGTACTACGGTGTACATCGACTGGTTAAAGAGTTCTACTCAAACGTCTCCATAAACTCGGAATCCACATACCAAGGTTAAAGGTCGGACTCTAAAATCAAATCTTCGACCTCAATCAATGCCTAGGTTTTCCTAACCAAGGGTTGAAGAACCTTGAAGATGTCAACACCTTGAACAAGCAAAGGAGGCGATGGGCTACCAAAGAAACCCTAGTTTCAAAGACATGAAGAAGAAGAAGAGTTTCTGAAGAATATGAGTTCCTAGTTGAAATTGTTAGAAAGTGCATCTCAGTCTTGAACCGCATACGATACGTTGATTGACCAACAGTTAAAGATAATGTCAACAATAGTTCTGAAGAAACAAATTGACTTTGGAGCTATCAAATCTCCAAGTGGGTAGAGAAGGGTGAGAAGAAGAAGACCACCGAAAAACCCCTAACCAAGGTGTTTCATGGAAGGATCTTTGAGTATTATCTGAAGAAGAAACTAGGAGGGAAAATAAAGGATGATGAAGGAGAAACATTGAATGTGCACAAAGTAATGTCTCCACAATTATTTGAGAACTGGAAGAAGAACCCTAAGGAGAACAAAAGGTCGATTTGCTCGAGCAAAGAAGAAAGCCTCTGCAAAGAAGAGAAAGATAGTAGAGGAAGAGAGCTACGAGTCCGATGACTCAGTGAAGCGTAAATCACACACCACCAGAAGAAATCAAAAGTTGTGAAGCAAGTCAGTGATAAGAAGAAAAAGCAAGGCCCTCCAAGGAGTCTCTCTATCAAAGAAAAAGTTGAAGAAGGAAGAGCTCTAACT
The DNA here is from genome assembly GCA_020205615.1 of Panax quinquefolius. Taxonomy (NCBI): domain Eukaryota; kingdom Viridiplantae; phylum Streptophyta; class Magnoliopsida; order Apiales; family Araliaceae; genus Panax; species Panax quinquefolius. The sequence goes on along the minus strand of CM035169.1, from coordinate 45,931,338 downwards.
GTTGAAACAACAAAGAGGAGAAGTAGCAGGTTGCTTCATGGGCCAGTCTGCAAGAAAGCTAAGGTAGAAGACAAACCAGCCTCAGCTTCCCAAAATAGTACATCTGCTGAAGAAAGGGACGTAGAGTCAGCAAAAGAGAAGGAAACAGATGTCAAGGCCGAGTCCCCGCAGATTAGATCCAGCAGCGAAGATGAAGCTGGATTAATGTATGAAAATTCGATGATCTGGCGAAGAAGAGAAATGTGCAAGAAGCAGGTGGCTAATTCTCGAGTAGTCACTCGATGATAAAGAAGAAATCCAAGATGACCAAATTACATCCCCAAATGCAACTGCCCCAATGACCCAAGATGATAGGTCAAATAATGCTGTGTCTGAAGAAGAAGAACTTGCCCCCACCAATCCAGATAGCCACCTTGCTGAATCAAGAGTTGATGAGATGACAGAAGAAGAGTCTGTTCTTGCTAGTGCTGAACCTCAAAGAAGTCTGTCTGCTGAACCAGAGAAGTCAGAGTTTGAAGAAGAAGAAGAGTCTGACTCTCCCAAACCTGAACCTCTAAGAAGAAGGAAAAACTACAGACTGCAAGCTAAGTTTGCCTCCAAAAGAAGCAGTGGTCAATCAAATGCCATCATTGAATTGAGTGATGATGAGTTTATATCCCCGGAAGAAAGTGCTAATAATGAAACCAGCAGTGAAGAAGAAGAATCTGAGGAAATGCTTGCTGAAGAAGGTTCTGGACATGAAATGCAGCAAGAAGGATTCTCTGTTGAAGCTGATCAAAACGACTCTGGTTCTGAGAAAGAAGAAGTAGAAAATGACTCCAATTATGAAGATCAGGAACAAGAAAAACCAGAACTCTACCCTGTCCTCTCACCTGCAAGATTCACCAGGAGAATAGTGGTAGAAGTTCCTAATGAACCATCAGAGACTCCATCAGAGAGATGGGTGAGCTATAGAAATGAGTAATTCAAGGTAGTAAGAATGACTACCTTTGATATAGCCAAAAACTGGAACAACATGGAGCTAGACTGCTTGACCATCCTCTACAATCCTGATGAAATGCTAATGAGATGGTTCTTCCAATGGATGCCATGGCTCAAGGCCCACACTAAAAAAGATGGAAGCTACTTCAGTTGGTGCTACAAGTAGTTTCCAAGCATGGAACTGGTGGCTCAGAACTTTCCAAGAGTAAAGAAGTTTGCCACTAAACTGATCAAAGACCAACCCCACTTCAAGGTCTATCGTCATGCTGAAAATCTCTACATCCCCTACAATCTTAAAGTGGACTCTAAAGGACGAAGAGTCATGACCAAGGAGCTGATCGTAGAGTCTGTTCACTCTACTGCTGATGATGTTCAAGCCCAAAACCAGTGATTAGTACTCAACGATTGTTCAGATTATCCAAACTTTTGAAAATCTGTCCAAAGATGAAGATCATAGAGTCTAATCCAATGCTCAACCTGAAGCTGCCCAACAAAAGGATCAAACCACTTTGGAGCAGGAACTATTGAAGAGTTCTGATAATCTAAGCAAAAAATATCTCTGCTCACTGAAGAATCACAGCAGCAGACAGCAGCAGGAGATAATCCTTTCCAGCACAAACTTCAAGCTACTTTGGCCGATGTATCTCTTAAACTCCAAGAGAGAGATAACATCTATCAGAAGGCCATACAAGATCAAAAGGCTGAAGCTCTACGAATTCAGAAGGCCAATGAAGAGCAGATTTAAGCCCTCTTTGACAAGATTGATGATATGAGGCAGACCTTCTCAGTGCAACTTGAGCTGGGCTAGCAGGAACTCAAGTTTGAAGTTGCAAACTCCTCCTACCTAATGGAGCAACTTATGTCCAACATGGAGCAGCTCTCTCAAATGATTGATGCCAAAAAGGGGGAGAAAAAGAGGCATAGAAAGAAGAGGAGCAAGAGGCACTTAAGGAAGAGTAGAGGGTTAAGGGAGAAGAAGTTAAAGAAGAAGAAAGCAGCTGCAGATAAAGAGTCATCATCTGAGGGGGAGCCAGAAGATGATGATAACAAGATTATAAAGTCTAAGGGGGAGCATGATCAGAAAGATGCTGAAGAGGAACCAAGCAAAGACAAAAGGTCATCATCCCAAGGGGAGCAAGAGTAAGAAGAACAATCAGATGAGTAGCTGATCAACAAGCATCCTGGAAACATACATGGAGCCAAGGAGGTACATCTCTAACATGTTAAGTATGTTCTGGATCCAGGATGTAGAATGTCTGAATATATAAATTGCCATATCAATATAAATGACATTCATGATTATCTGTTTTAGAAATGTAACTGCTCACTATATATAAGATTCATTTATAACATGCATATGCACTTATTATTTTTGTCATAATCAAATAGGGGAGATTATGTGAATAAGCATGTGAATGCTATTCCTATTTATATATGATTTGATTATGATATATACATATATATATATATATATATATATATGAATGAATAATATGCAAGTATGTTTGCATTAAGAAAAGCTGTAAAGTCCTTTGATAGATAATAGAAATATATGTACAAGGACTTAGAATGAATTGATCAAATATGTTAGGTTGAACCTACATAAGTAAAACAACTTTGTAAAGTCCTTAAAAAGAAATGATGTACAAGGACTATATATAGAGAAAGATCAAGCTTGTTAGGTTGATCTTATGATGTAATAGATAGGCTAGTCTCGGTGCGTCGAAACCTTTTAACGCACTGTAAGTCGTACGCTGCCAATGAGTCGAGGTTAACTCGAGAGCTATCGAGGCAGAATAGGAGTATGCAAGATAGTAGATCTCGGAGTTCGTAGACTGCCAGGGGAAACAAAGAAGGATCGTAGTGTATCGAGTAGAGCTTCCTCGGGATCGTAGTGTTCTAAGGAAGTCATGTTCAGAATCGTAGAGACAAACACGCCACTGAGCAATGGCCATCATCTGTAGAAGCCAAGACAGAAATGTAGACTACACTCAGAGTCGTAGAGTCTACTGATTCCAAAGCCAAGTCAAGGATCGTAGATCACACTCTGAGTTCGTAGAGTCTATTGATTACATGCAGAGATCGTAGTCAAACAAGATCATATGAAGACAACAAGCACAAGGCAGACATTGTAGAATGTCAAGATCTGATCTCGGGATCGTGAGTATGCGCACCAACCAAAGTCAATCGTGAGAGTGCAAAACTACGACCTCAATGAAGTGCTCATACGGTGCGAGGAAGAATCGTAGAGCATATACGATTCTCAACAAATGAAACCCTCCTGAATATCCAAAGGAAAAGCCTCTGGTTCAAGCTGCAAGATACATCCAAGGAATCCAGAGAGCACTCAACGAATGGCATGCAGGCTAACAGAAGATCTAAGCACCAACCCAATAAGCATCAAGATTGAGTTGTAAGGCCATTCGTGATGAAATCTTCCACAAGGAGATCCAAAAAAGACTTCAGAAGCTGACCAAGGAAAGTCAGCTTATGCAGTAGCTATCAAGTGAATAGAAAACAACGATCTTGGAAGTAACCAAGATCATAGTGTTTGCCAAACAAAGAAAGAACTGATGGAAGGTGAACCGAGATACTGGTCAGCCTCTGAAGAACAAGGCTAAAGTGATTAAGTGCAGAGTTAGTTCATTGATGATAAGTGAATGGAAGATCACAAAGAGAAAGCAAGCTGGACGCGCCACAAATCTGAAGTGACTTAATATTCAGAAGGGGACCAAAACAAGGAATTAGGCCATCAGTCTCTGAGAGCAGTTGAGGCAAACAGAAGTATTGAAGCACTGCACAATACAAGAAAGAGGCGTTCTACATTGAAGATCCAATCAACACTCTTCAAGATCGTAGTATTAACTCTACCAGTCAATGAGCAACACTCAACAAGACACTACGATCGAGTCCTTGAAGATATACATCAGAATCGTAGAGTTTGAATAACTGAAGATTGAAGCATTGACAAAGATTCAATCTAAAGGGTAATATTTGGACAAGTGCTTATTGAGAGCATCGATGCAATAGGACAACCTCTGATTGAGAAATTAGAAAGAGGTAATAAAGTCTTCAACCTGCCCAAGACATTAAAGTGATACATCTAACAGGGTAGGTGAAATAGTGGACTGTAGAATCAAAAAAAGTATGACAAGTCACATCAAGCAGTCTACATCAAGTAACTCGAGATCTATGAAGAGATTTGAATAGCCTTCAACGGCTACTTTCCAACGGAAGGATTGGGAAGAAGTATAAATGAGGAAGAGCTTCAAAGATCAAAGAAAGCTGGAGTTGTCGAGTTTATAGAGAAGGTGGACTGATCTAAAACATGTGAAATAGTGAGTCAGAAGGCTCACTCTACGATCCACCAAGAACACTCAGAAGTCAGATAAAGAAAGAAGTAGAAGTGTGAGTTCTACTATGTAGAAGTGAGAGTTCTACTACATGAAGAGTGTTCAGAACCAGAGAGAAAAAAGAGCATCATGACATCTTGATGTCCATCATGGGAAGACTCTAAGTACCTAACAGAAGAGCTTTTAGTCATCTCAACAAGTCCATCATGAGAAGGCATCAAGTAGGAAGAAGGGAGATCACAAATGTCATCTTGGTGTCAAGCATGAGAAAGCTTCTAAGTACCTAACAGAAGAGCTTACAGTCATCTTAGAAGCCAATCATGTGCAGCCATCAAGTACCAAGGAGAAGGATCTTCAAGGCAGTTCATAAAGGGATCATCCGAAGTGGCTGAGTAACCAAAGAAGCTGAGCATCATGCAACACTCAGCTGCACTTCAAGGATGATCAAGCCAAGCTACTAAGGATAGAAGAAGTTCAGAGTATGAAGACATTTTAGCAGCTCAACACCGACTCCAACAACAACAAACAACTCAACAAAGCCAAGGCCTGAGGGGTCCTTGTCCAGAGGGACTAAATGAAGCAGGGCGAGAAGGGTCCTTGTCCAAGAAGGACTAAACAAAGCGAGGCTAGAAGGGTCCTTATCCCAGGGACTAAGCGAAGTTCCAAGGTCAGGCCTTGAAGAGTTCTTAGTGAATCAAGTCCCAAGGTCACGCGGCCTTGAAGAAATCTTAGTGATTCAGGTTGCTGCCATTCCTTAATAGAAATCCTGCTAGTTGAAAGCAGAAGAGTGGATTAGGAGCTTGAGTCTTTGAACCACTTAAAACCCCTTGTGTCTTTTACATTATGTCATTTACATTATGTACTATAACTGCTATAAATGTTTTAACTGCTTACAACTAAACTTACTCTACGAACAATGTATGTATGATTATGAATATATCAATGAAGGGGATCTTTTATTTTTTCCGCTGTGCTTGAAAAGATTCTTATGTTTGTCATATGTTGATTATGAACAATATAATATAAACCAGAAAAAGTATTTGACAGAAAAAGGATCTATTCAACCCCCCTTCTAGATCTATTGTGCCCTCTAGGAACTAACACATTCTTTATTATTCTGTTAGAATATCCTGTCAGTGCGGATTATGCATGACATGTTCCATTCTTTATTATTACATTGAATATCCCGCCTGCATGCGGGTTACACACATGACACCTGGTTCCATTCTTTATTATTACATTGGGATAACTCACATGCTGCATGCGGATTACGCATGCCTGGTGAATTCTGTTGTTATTCTATTCTTTATTATTTTGTTGGAATATCCTGTCTGTGCAGATTACGCATGACCTACTTTCATTCTTTATTATTACATTAGAATATCCTCATCATGCATGGGGTTATGCATGACTGGTTCCATTCTTTATTATTACTGTTGGAATAACTTTTATGCATGCTGCGATTACATTACGCACTTTGGTGAATTCTTCTGTTATTCCATTCTTTATTATTCTGTTGAAAAAACCTGTTTATGTGGATTACCTCATGCATGGTGAATGATCCTTCGTATTCATTCTTTATTAAATTGTGGAAATGATATGTCTACGTGGATTACCGCATGGCGTGTGATAATCCATTTGCAGTTTCGTATATTCTATTATACTCGTATGAGATATCATTTCTTTTGTACTCGTCATGGAATATCATTTTCTTTGGTATTTTTCTTTTACGAGTTACTATTCTGGGTTACTATTCACCCGGTTACTATTCACTCTAGTATTATTTACTCGGGTATTCAGGGCACTTTTCGTGTCAGAGTACTATTCATGAGTTACTATTCACGGGTTACTATTCACCCGAATATTATTCACTCGGGTATTTGGGGTACTTTTCATGTCGGGGTACTATTCACGAGGTACTATTCCTGAAGTACTATTCACATGGTACTATTCAAGGTACTACTATTTACAGAAAAAATATATTTCTTTTCATCCAAATTATTTTTGGTACATGAATATTATTATTGAATTTTACTCCACAAAGCAGTATCATGTTAACAATTTGGATATTTTTAAACTCTAGATAAATTTAAAGTCTTTAATATTTATCCTTGATTTTGTTTGATTAATGCTTATATCATTGTCATCATCCTCATGCTTATATTATGATGAAAATCATATTTGGCTTACGTGCAAAGATGGATGGTTGATTATTGGTTTTACAGTTATATATCTTTGGCTTACGTGCAAAGATGGACTGTTGATTATTGGTTTTACAATTGTATATCTTTGGCTTACTTGGAAAGATGGACTGTTGATTATTGGTTTTATAGTTGTATATCTTTGGCTTACGTGCAAAGATGGACTGTTGATTGATGAGTATCTTTGTCTTATGTGCATAGATGAACTGTTTATTGGTATGATTATAACCAGGGATCATTCGATATAATCATGACCCGTAATGTTATAGATGATGTGGTAGAAGTCCTCATTAGCCCGTAGTGCATTGATGGATAGTTATTGGTATGATTATAACCAGGGATTATTCGGTATAATCATGACCATTGATGATTACATGAATATCCTTGGCCGTAGTGCAGGGATGATTCGATGATGTGGATTATTTATTAAGCTGAGTCTCAGCGATAAAATATTGATTATACACTTTTAATTCTTAAAAGATAGTAGATATCATGCTCTACTTGACTCTTCTAAAATACAGTTGTATGTCTTTGGCTTGTAGTGCAAAGATGAATTGTTAATGAATATCTTTGGCCGTAGTGCAAAGATGAATTTATTAGTATGATTATGAGCATGAATTGTGATTTGGTATAACCATGATTTTTGATGTTTCAGGTAAAGATAGGTGATGAAAATTATCTTCGTCCTGGGTGCGAAGAGGAATTTAGAATCATAATTATGATTACGAGTTATTCATATGATTGTGGACAGGAATTGTTGATTGATGTTACATGGATAACACATTATTGGTGGACTTTTAATATGGATAAGATAATAGACTTGATGGTCTATTTGACTCTTCTAATGGATTGCTCGTTCCGCTGCAACTATGGTTGAAAAGTTTTATCATCTACCATATGTTCTAAATCTCTGATTTATTACTGATGAAGGCTATTATTGATGTAAATTATCTTTAGTCATGATATTCTTTACTGGGCTAGTTGTGCTCACCCTTTTTGTTTCACAATTCCTTTCAGGTAATAAGAGTGTTGCCGGGTCGAGCGGGGATAACAGGGGAATAGAACGATGGTCTATAGCTGTTGAGGTTCTCCCTAAATAGTATTGGAATAATTTTGTTGAGAACTTTAAATAAGTGTGTCGTATTGTATACGTCATTTGATATTTAATTTTGGTGAACCGAATAGGGTAAGGTGAACCCAACTTTGGAAGGGTGTTTTACCACTATCATACAAGATGTCTAATGACATACAACCTCGTGTTATCATAAGACACGGTTGTGCACATCCACTTGCTGAGTATATCTACGAGCACTACCTATATGATCTTGGAGTTTATTTGAAATATAATTTTCACTTGGAGACAACGGAGATAACTATATGTCAAGAGAAGACTCACCATTGGAAAGAAGATGATAGTAATCTTCTTGTTTTTCTTTGGGGACTTTTGGGTCAACCAAGGATAATTCTGAGGACATATGATATCTATCGTAACCTAGACGCATGACCTCCCATGTACGAAGGTTTTCTTGAGTATTTTCCAAAGATTTTAATTTCTAAAACAATTATTGATTGTACCTTTATATAAGGTACCATTGTAAGGTCTTGTGGTCAAGGCACCACGAGAGTTATATATATTTATTATTAAAACTCACGACTTATCTATTGTCGTACTACTTACGACAGTTCAACGATTAATATAAATGAAGTTTATATTTGATTTTTATAGTGAGATATCTAGCGACTCAGAATGGGTCATGTGGACCTATTTTGGGGGCGTCACAACTGGTATCAGAGCTTAGGGATATGGTCGTTGGCGGAGATATGAGTCTAGAACTAGGAGGGGAGAGACTAGTAATATACTTCGCTAGTGTGTGACTTAGCTAAGCCAAAATTTTTTACTTGATAAGTTGACAATTTGTGATATGCCAATTGACCTTTGTTTTGAAGATATATTCTAGAATGATATCTGAAATACAGGAGATGAGCAATGGAAAAATCATGATACAGAGGATATAACCGGAAAGGTACAATCCGAAAAGAAAACAAGGTATTCTAATCTCTTCGAACTACCAAGTACGTAAATTTCGAGGGCGAAATTTCATAAGGAGAGTAGATTGTGAGACCCAAAATTTTATGAAATTAAATTATTCAATTTTCTTGTAATTATTCTATTTAGTAAATGGTTAAATTGATAAAAGGTTAAAGTTAAGGGTGATGTGTGAAATTTTTTCAAAATAAGAAAGTTGTCATAAAATACTCGGTGGTAAAAGTACAGTAATACGCGTGGTTGCATAGTAGCACATGGTATTGATTATTGATGCTTACGTCAGAAGTCACTCAGTTATACTCAATTATTGCTACAACAATTGCTGCATCATATCTCTCATATTATTGATTCAATTATTGTCACAAGATCATCACATATAATATGTTATATTATTAAATCAATAATTGAGACGACAAAGTTATTCATATTATTATTTACAATATTGACAATGTCTAGAAGTTACATCGAGGAGAGGTTTGGTCACTAATTACGCACATAATAAGGAGAAATCCTTATCGAAAAGCCCCTCTTTCTGAGGAGCGACTTTGGTTGTTAAATATTGTGAGTTATAATATTAATGATGAATAAGTTCGTGTTGATTAAAGATGAAATTGATAGTTTCATTGTGTTGGATTTATTAGTGTTAGTGGAAATCGACATTTATTTTGATATTAATTGATGTCTGGAGGTTATATTGACCAATCGGTTAATTAACCGGATAAATGAGCAATTAAATGCTATTGATTCACATTCTTGTAATATTAGGGGAGTTGGTGCAAGATTGATAATACTTGTATGACTAAGTTAAAAATGGAGGTATAGATGAAGGAACTATACTGTAATTCGTATTTTTACATGTTTATAACTATTGAGTCACATGATTTACTATTGATTCACATGATTTACTATTAGGGGAGGTGGTGCAAGTTTGATAATACTTGCAGGACTAAATTAAAAATGAAGGAAAAGAGGAATGTATTATACTGTAATATTTCGAGCTCCAAAATGTACAATTATTGAAACTATATTTTCCTATAAATAGAAGCTCATTCCTTCATTATTTTTCACCAATTCACTGAAGCTATAGAGCAATTATTATAGAGAAAATTATAGAGAGAAAGAAGAAGAAAAGTTTCCCTCACTATTCTAGTATCCAATCTTCTTTTGAGGTAAGGGTATTATTTCTTTCGTATTCATGAAGAGAGCTTACATTATTCCATTATTTCTTATTATATTGGAATAACTTTTACATCACGCCAAGTACTACATACATACGTGGTGAAATTCTTCTTATTATTTGATTCTTTATTATTACATTGGAATAACTTTGTTTATGCTTGATTCTATCGCATGCACAGTGAATTATGTTGTTATTCCATTCGTTATTATTACTCGCTGGAATATCCTCATGCATGCGGATTACGTATGACTTTGGTTCCATTCTTTATTATTACATTGGAATAACACATGCATGCGGATTATTACGCATGCACCGTGAATTCTGTTGTTATTCCATTCTTTAATATTCTATTGGAATATCCTGCCTGTGCGAATTATGCATGACCTGGTTCCATTCTTTATTATTACATTGGAATATCCTCACATCTCGTTAGATTCTGCATGACTGGTTCCATTCTTTATTATTCTATTGGAATAACATGTCTGTGCGGATTACGCACGCCTGGTGAATTCTTCTATTATTCCATTCTTTATTATTTTGTTAGAATAACCTGTCTATGTGGATTACCACATGCATGGTGAATGATCCTTCATATTCATTTTTTATTAAATTGTGGAAATGATCTGTCTACGTGGATTACCGCATGGCGGGTGAAAATCCATTTGCAGTTTCGTATATTCTATTATACTCGTATGAGATATCATTTCTTTTGTACTCATCATGGAATATCATTTTCTTTGGTATTTTTCTTTTACGAGGTTACTATTCACCCGTTTACTATTCTCCCGATACTATTCACTCTAGTATTATTCACTCGGGTATTCGAGGCACTTTTAGTGTCGAGTACTATTCACGAGTTATTATTCACGATTACTATTCACCCAATTACTATTCACCCAATATTATTCACTCGGGTATTTGGGGTACTTTTCATGTAATAGGGGGTACTATTCACGAGGTAATATTCTGAAGTACTATTATGACAGGTACTATTCACGGGTACTATTTACCCAAAAAATATATTTCTTTTACTGTCCAAATTATTTTTGGTACATGAATATTATTCTTGAATTTTACTCCACAAAGCGATGTCGTGTTGACAATTTGGATATTTTTAAACTCGGATAAATTTAAAGTCTTTAATATTTATCCTTGATTTCGTTGATTAATGCTTATATCATTGTCATCATCCTCATGCTTATATTATAATGAAAGTCATCTTTGGCTTATGTGAAAAAAGATGGATCATGAGATTATTGGTTTTACTGATTGTATATCTTTGGCTTACGTGCAAAGATGGACTGTTGATTATTAGTTTTACTGATTGTATATCTTTGGCTTACGTGGAAAGATGGACTTTTGATTATTAGTTTTACTGATTGTATATCTTACTCGCTTTACGTGCAAAGATGGACTGTTGATTATTGGTTTTACAGTTGTATATCTTTGGCTTACGTGCAAAGATGACCTATTGATTGATGAGTATGTTTGGCTTATGTACATAGATGAACTGTTTATTGGTATGATTATGTCCAGGGATCATTCGGTATGATCATGACCGTGATGTTATAGATGATGTGGTAAAAGTCCTCATTGGCCCGTAGTGTATTGATGGACAGTTATTGGTATGATTATAACTAAGGATTATTCGGTATAATCATGACCATTGATGATTACATGAATATCCTTGGTCGTAGTGCAGGGATGATTCGATGATGTGGATTATTTATTAAGCTGAGTCTCAGCGATAAAATATTGATTATACACTTTTAATTCATAAAAGATAGTAGATATCATGCTTTACTTGACTCTTCTAAAATACAGTTGTATGTCTTTGGCCTGTAGTGGAAAGATGAATTGTTAATGAATATCTTTGGCCGTAGTGAAAAGATGAATTTATTAGTATGATTATGAGCAGGAATTGTGATTTGGTATAACCATGATTTTTGATGTTTCAGGTAAAGATAGGTGATGAAAATTATCTTTGTCATGGGTGTGAAGAGGAATTTAGAATCACAATTATGATTACGAGTTATTCATATGATTGTGGACAAGAATTGTTGATTGATGTTACAGGGATAAAACATTATTGGTGGACTTTTAACATGGAGAAGATAATAGACCTGATGGTCTATTTGACTCTTCTAATGGATTGCTTTCGTTCACAAACTATGGTTGAAAAGTTTTATCATCTACCATATGTTCTAAATCTCTTATTTATTACTGATGAAGGCTATTGATGATGTAAATTATCTTTAGTCATGATATTCTTTATTGGGCTAGTTGTGCTCACCCTTTTTGCTTCACAATTCCTTTCAGGTAATAAGAGTGTTGCCGGGTCGAGCGGGGATAACAGGGGAATAGAACGGTGGTCTATAGAAAATAATTTTGTTGAGAACTTTAGATAAGTGTGTCGTATTGTATACGTCATTTGATATTTAATTTTGGTGAACCGAATTGGGTGAGGTGAACCCAACTTTGGAAGGGTGTTTTGCAACTATCATACAAGATGTCTATTGACATACAACCTCGTGTTATCATAGGACAAGGTTGTGCACATCCACTTGCTGAGTATATCTACGAGCACTACCTATATGATCTTGGAGTTTATTTGAAATATAATTTTTACTTGGAGACAACGGAGATAATTATATGTCAAGAGAAGACTCACCATTGGAAAGAAGATGATAGTAATCTTCTTGTTTTTCTTTGTGGACTTTTGGGTCAACTAAGGATAATTCTGTGGACATATGATATCTATCATAACCTAGATGCATGGCCTCCCATGTACGAAGGTTTCCTTGAGTATTTTCTAAAGATTTTAATTTCTAAAACAATTATTGACTATACCTTTATGTAAGGTACCATTATAAGGTCTTGTGGTCAAGGCACCACGAGAGTTATATATATTTGTATTAAAACTCACAGCTTATCTGTTGTCGTACTCTGCACGGCAGGTCAACAGTTGTATAAATGAAGTTTATATTTAATTTTTATAGTGCGATATCTGGCGACTCAGAATGGGTCATGTGGACCTATTTTAGGAGCGTCACAACGGAGATCTGAGGTTAGAACTAAGAGGGGAGAGACGAGTAAAACCTTCGCTAGTGTGTCCTACCTAAGCTTATTTGTTATTTAATTGGTCGGTCGGAATATAAGGATAATATGTGACATGTCAATTTATTTAATTAACCCTTGTTTTGTGGCAGTATTTAAGAATGACATCTGAAAATCAAAAGATGAACTCATATAGAGTTTTAAGTGATGAATTGAGTAGATTCATTTAAAGAATAAATATTGGAGTATAATATCTTGTTATAACAAAGATTTTATTGGGGAGTAATGAATAAGTTATTAAACTTAATTGTAGGATGTCAGGCGAAGAAGAAATTAGAGATATCCATGTGATGAGTGAAGAATTAATAGTTGCACCCGAGCTAGTCGCAGAGGTAGCAGCTGAGAGTGATGATGAAGAGGAACCTGAGGAGGATTTATTAGGAGAATTTTATGATCGAAATATAGAACTGAAAGATCATATTTGTGAGTTAGAAGAGAAGGGTGAAGAACGGGAGGTAGTCGTGGAACAAAGGGATATAGCGATTCAAGATTTTGCTACCCGATATGCGAAGCTTGAACAGAAGCTCTCTTTGGCAGAGTATATGATAATAGAGCTGGAATCTGAGAATGCAAATGTCAAATATCAGCGGAAAGAAGAAACAATTGAACGAGTGGAAATGGAGGATGCATGGGTAAAAGTCGCACGACATGTTGATATTGTAGAAAGAGACGTCTGATCCAAGAAGGCTAAAATAGATGATATGTTTTTCGCTTTTTGGACAGAAATTAGGAGAACCTAACATCGAGTTTTAAATTACCCTATACAAAGCGATTAACCCCAATTCGATATGGATCAAAGATTAATGATTCAGATCATGGATCAGGAGTACGACGAAGCAGTTGAGGGTGGAATATGCCCTATAGCGAAGTCAATTCTGGTGGTAATGATGACACCAAAGGCTGTCCCGGACAAGTCAAAGTCGGTGGTTCAAGATAGAGCGTTTGTCATGACTTCCCAAAAAGTGAGGAATCCGAACAAAGTTATCACGGGTAAACTAATCATAAACTCTTGTGAAGAATATACCTTATTAGATACCGGTTCTACCCATTCTTTTATTTCACCTACTTGTGCTCAACGTTTGAACTTGACCCCTAAGAAATTAGGCTTTGACTTATCTGTTGAAACTCTGTTAGGAGAAAACTTCATTACATCCACCCTTTATAAATCTTGTTTGATTCACATCGACACTTTCACATTAACTGTTGATCTCATCTATTTGAAAATACTTGCATTTAATGTGATTTTAGGAATTGATTGGTTAACTACTCATCATGCAAAAATTTATTGTTTTCGTAAGGTTGTTAGTTTTAATATTCCTAACCAACCTATTATGCGAATTCAAGCAACCAAACCACTAAAGTCAATCACTGTCATATCAACCCATAAAGCCATTCGTTTATTGTAAAAACGGATGTCAAGCTTTCTTATCACATGTCACGGATCTAAACAAAAATACGTCAGATTTGAATGATATTTCTATTGTTAATAAATTTCCTGACGTATTTCCTGAAGAAATTTCTGGCCTACCCCCAGAATATGAAATCGAATTTTTTATTGACCTTGAACCCGGTATAAAACCCATTTCCAAAACTCCATATCGAATGGCTCCTATTAAATTTCAGGAGTTAAAAACCCAACTGCAGGAACGGTTAGACATCGGTTTTATTCGTCCTAGTACATCTCCTTGGGGTGCTCCGATTTTATTCGTAAAGAAGAAAGATGGGAATATGTGACTTTGTATTGACTATCGGAATTGAACCATGTCACCATCAAGAATAGGTATCCGTTACCTTGCATTGATGACCTGTTTGACCAGTTGCAAGGAGCATAATTCTTTTCAAAGATCGATCTTCGTTCCAGATATCATCAGTTAAAGATTAAAACTGATGACATTCCAAAAACTGCTTTCAGAACTCAATATGGGCACTATGAATTTCTAGTTATGTCTTTAGGATTGACCAATGCCATTGTTGCCTTCATGGATATGATGAACCGAGTATTCAAGGAATATTTGAATCATTTTGTGGTCGTCTTTATTGATGACATCCTCATATACTCCAAAAGCTGTGAAGATCATGAGCAACACTTGAGGCTGATACTCCAAAATCTTCGTAAAAATAAGCTATACTCCAAGTTGAAGAAATGCGAATTCTGGCTTGAGGAAGTAGAATTCTTTGGGCATGTGATATCGAATCATAGAATATCAGTTGACCCGGCGAAGATTGAAGCAATAAAAAGTTAGGAGCAACCTAAGTCAGTAACCGAAGTACGTAGCTTTCTAGGCTTAGATGGTTATTATCAGAGATTCGTGGAAGGATTTTCTCAAATCGTCACTCCATTAACTCATTTGACTCGAAAAGATACAAAATTCGGATGGAGCGAGGAATGTAAGAAGAGTTTTCAAGAACTCAAGAGGAGACTCATTTCAGCACCTGTTCAGACAATACCATCAGGTTCGGAGGGATTTGTCATCTACAGCGATGCTTTAGGCAGAAGTTTAGGATGTGTTCTCATGCAATACACAATTCCTGGTCATAATCATACCAATCAACAGTCCATCTATGCATTGCGGGCCAAAGATAACTTTCACCACAATATAAGTATGAGGATGACGACAATGATATAAGGAATCAATCAAGTGAGATCAAGGATAAATATTAGAGATTTATAATTCAATTTATCCAGAGTTCAAGAATGTCGAAATTGTCAACATGATAATTAATTGTGGAGAAAAATTCAAGAATGATGTTCATGTAAAAATAATTTGGACAGAAAAAAAACTAATTTTGTAATGAATAGTATCGAGTGAATAGTACCCCGAGTGAATATAACCCTATGAATAGTATCCCGAGTGAATAGTGTGACACCCCCAAATTTAGATCACTAGCGTCTCGAATTCGGTTTGCCACGTTCTGCA
This sequence comes from Panax quinquefolius, assembly GCA_020205615.1. Taxonomy (NCBI): domain Eukaryota; kingdom Viridiplantae; phylum Streptophyta; class Magnoliopsida; order Apiales; family Araliaceae; genus Panax; species Panax quinquefolius. Next base: position 45,915,541 of record CM035169.1, on the reverse strand, counting down.
TATCCAATAACTAAATAACATCTCACGCAACAGAAATAACAGAATAGATTACATTTATTTAATATAATCATTCACGTCCCAAGGTTTCGTTACTTAAAAATCTCTTACATACTTTAAACATACTAAAGCATAGCTTAGGCATAACTAATACATAACACAATTTATGAATTTACATAATATTCCCAAATAAATATGAAGCTACTCTGTAGCTTTTCCTTTGCCCTTATCAGTGCTCGAGGGTCCGCCTTGCTCTGCCTTAACTGAAATATTTTTAGGGAAAGCAAGAATGAGTAACAAGTTTGCTCAGCAAGTAATATAGTAGTAAAAGTGTTCAACATAGTTTAAAATTCTTAAGAGTGCATTAATAAACGATAGTTCAAGGATAGCAAGAAGTATCGATAGTTCTCAACAATAGTCGCTAAAGACAGAAAGATATCAATAAGATTCAACTATTAATCCGTTCGAGATTTCAAAATAATTAATACTGAGCAGTCACTAATGACTATGAACTTCTACTAGAATTAACAGTAATATGCTGATAATCCAACTAAAATAAGTACAGTAGGTGATCAGCCCAAAGTACCCTACGTTATGCATAACATTTAATCATACTCATGTGCGCACGTCGGTCTCCCGATAATTATATTGTTTCTCTTTCAAGCAGGGTTGTTCCTCTCAGTCAATTATAAGAGTCCACACCAATTCGATTAGTTTGGATAACTTTCAAATTTATGATTTAGGTCTAGCTGAATCAATGGCGTAGACCGCTTTTTCAAAGTATATAAGAACAATTATAAGTTCAACACCCGAAATCAAAGTTCGAAGAATATAAACAACTTTATCTTAACCTACGAAGCATTTAAGTCAAAGACATGAATCATACTTTCAATAGTTTACTTGTACGACCAATAATAACACAAGCTTAAGTAATGCTCCATAAAGAATAGGGTTAGGAACTTGCATCAAGAGATAAGGTTTAGATACTTGCACAATATTCAAAGTCGTGTAAGTTAGAAAACTTACCTTATGCGTAGTTTACCAAAGTATAACTTATCAACACTTTTTGAATCCTATTATAACATAGTTACACATATAGGATATTCATTAGTTACGGATATTCAATACTCTTACTTGACATGTAAGTTTAAATGCATACATAAGAGTCAAACTTAGGCTTATAATCCCATACGTAAGTCATCACGTACCTTACATACATATAAAACAAAATCAGTTTGTAAGACACTATAAAATCAAATAACATAGTTCGTAATCATCTTTTGACTTAATGTTTGAAAGTTTATAAACACTTATCAAATATATGATTCTATCGTTAGCATGTTTATTGACATTTTGAATACTATATTTGGACATGTATTACAGATTAAGGCAACAATACAAGCATGCATCAAATCTTAGATCACAAACGTAATAAATAAGGCGGACTTTAATGTAGGATGGTATAACTTATAGTTAAGGGTTAAATACGCAAATATTTCAAAATAAGCAAGTGGTTATAAAATATTCATTTTGTCGGGAATATTAGTTTGGTAATGGAATATTACGTCTTTGTTGAGAATATTAAATGCTGACAATTAGCAGCCCATGACCCCATGTAGGCCCCATAACTTGAAGCGATTGGATGAAGAAAGCGATAAATATAAGTTGGTTAAAAATAACTGAGCGTGGTTATTCACAATTAAGATTTGGAATACCCAATGGTTAAAATACGATGTCTGGCGTTAGTTTGCACCAGTACTAATCCTTAAGGTAGGCACTACTAATAATTTTTACAAGAGTTAATGGCAATATTTTATTTTATTGATTCAATAATTGTTTAATCTCCATTATCGATTAATTCATATTATTTAAATAATATTATTAGATAGCATTATTGGCAATGTCTAGAAAGTTCTTTTGGTTCATGCGCCATAGAAATCCTTTTCTTCCGGGAACCATTTTAATTGATTCAATAATATTATTTGTGAATAATTAATTATTGATTCTATGATAAAGAAATATTTATTTTATGCGTTGATAGATATTAAAAATTAAATCGTGGGTTTTGAGATATATCATGGGATTATAATTTTTAATCCGACCGATTGGATTGTGTAATTTTGGGTATGTTATACATAAGTTTTATATAATTGTCCACAAATTTTGAACCGTTAAAATGTACTGATTTGTTATGAATTTTAAGAGGTGTCCATTATTAGGGTTATAATTGATTTTGGTGGAAAATCTAGAATTGAGGGGCCCCACCAGGTTGGTAAAGAAATGTGCATATTATTTCAAATGTGGTGGTGGCATTAAAGCCATTAGAACATTTTCCTATAAATAGAGGGCTAAGTTAAATTGAAAATCACACCGTAAAACAAAGTTTTCTCTTTCTTTCTCTATATTATTGGCGTATTTTGTGAGTATTTAGATCTAGAGTTGTCGTTAAGTTACATCGAGATTCTTTCGAGGTAAGGATTGGATATTATTTCACATTATGTTGAAATGTTGATCTAATTTTTATCAAATTTGCTTTTTTCATTGCCGGGTTACTATTCATGAGTTACTATTCACGATTACTATTCATGAGATACTATTCACGAAATTACTATTCACTTGAAGTACATTTATGAAGCGTGAAGATGTTTTGTGAATTTCTATCTTTTGATGTCTGATTTACTTAAGGCATGAAAAATAATATGACTATGAATATAAGTAGTAAAAAGATGAATATTTAATTCGTATGTATAATGAGTTTGTTGTTACATAAATTTTTCCCTGAAGACTAACGATAATTTGTCGATATTATCTTAGTCATAATATTCTTTACTCGAAAGCTAGTTGAGCTCACCTTTTCTTTGTTCCATTCTTCTCAAGAGGCGCAGAATTTTATCACGTGTTTATTTATTTCGGGATAAATTGTATCTCTCCTGACAAAGGCTCAACGCTTAAACTTAATGGACTCAGAAATTAGACTTTGACTCATTCGTGGAAACTCCGTTGGAGAAACTTTCATCACATCCATCAGCTTATAAATCTTGTTTTGATCGAATTGGCACCACCATCACCTTACCGACATTATCTCTTTAAAGATACTTGCTTTTCTCTCCACGATGTGATTTTAGGATTGATCAAATATTCTCGTTGTTATTGACTTTCCCGACGATTTCTCAAGAACTTCCCTTGGCACCCCTGCAGCGTGAAGTTGAATTCTTTATTGATCTTGAACTCCGGTACAAAGCCCATTTCTAAAACCCCATATCGAATGGCTCTATCAACTTCAGAGTTAAAGGTCCAACTACGAGAATTTGCTGGACATCTGCTTTCATTCGTCCTAAATGTATCTCCTCGGGGTGCTCCCTGCTTTATTTGTAAAAAGAAAGAAGCGGGAGTATGCGATTTTGTAATGACTATCTGAATTGACCATGTCACCATCAAGAATAGGTATCCCTACCTCAGTATTATGACTTGTTCGACCAAATGCAGGGGCACAATTCTTTTCAAAATCGATCTTCGTTCGGATATCATCACCGAAAATTAGAGGCGAGATATTCCAAAGACCGCCTTCGTAACTCCTGTATGGGCATTATGAATTTTGGTCATGTCTTTCGGACTAACTAATGCTCCTGCTGGCTTTTCATGGATATGATGAACCCAGTATTCAAGGAATATTCGGATCATTTCGTCAGTTTGTCTTTATTGATACATCCTTATATATTCCAAAAGTCGTGAAGATCATGAGCACCATTTGAAGTCGGGTATCTCAAAGGCTTCGTGAAAACCAACTATATGCCAAATTGAAGAAATGCGAGTTCGCTTGAGGAAGTAGCCTTTCTTGGGCAATGGTGTCAAAAACAATGGAGTATCCGCTGATCCTACAAGATTGAAATAATACAAGTTGATAGCAACCGAAGTCGATGACCTCAAGTAATGAAGTTTTGGGCTTAGTCAAGTTATTATCGGAGATTCGTGGAAGGGTTTTCTAATCGCTACTCCATTAACTCATTTAACTTTCGAAGGATACTAAATTGTTTAGCTACTGTTTCGCAATACCATCGGTTTATGGATTTGTTATCTACAAACGATGGCAAAGGGTTAGGATGTGTTCTCATGCAACGTGGGAAAGTCTTATGCCTCGCGACAACTTTAAAGAGTATGTAGAGGAATTATCCTACTCATGATTCTGTGAGTCATATTTGCTCGAAAAGCGATGATGTCAAGTATCTGCTGACAGAGCCAACTTTAATAGAAAAGTTAAGGTTACTTTGCCACCGCAGAATTGTCCACTCTTTAGACTTTCAGGTTCTAGAGTTGAGCCTTGCATTTCTTAGTTCTATCCCATTCTCTATCATGTATTTAACATATACTTAGATACTTATTAAAGATTCTTTCATGCTATTAAAGTTATCCTACACTTATCTTTGAAATGTATAGCTTTAGTTTGAGATTTCAAATAAGTCAAGGTCAATTGAGGTCATGAATCACAAGGACTACTATGCTCACCATGTACACATATGAGATAGTCATGATATCACTTAGTAGGCATGCTCACAAAGATTTTCATCATATGCACATATTTAGTCTTGTTCATCCTTTGAAAACTTGTATAAAATTACGTTTAAACGACTTTATGACTGTTAGAGTTTGTGCCCTAGAGGCCAATTATTTGATATAATTGCTTAATATTTTGATATTATATTTGATTGAATGAATGAATGAATGATTTTATTATGGTTTTATTTACTGCGTTATATAAATGTTAACATAATAAAATTCCTTAGAATAGTGATACAAATTATATAGTTTCAAGTATGTGACTTGAACATGAGATTATAAAATTATAATTAGTATCATTATTCTTAAAAGTCCTTATCGAGTATCATTGTTGATGGGACAACAATGATGCATTGAGACTAGTATGTGGATCGATCACGACCAAATCTCATTGGTCATAAATATATGAGATATTAAGTCAATGCATAGGTACATGTTAGAGAACGATGTAATCGGATGACCCACCATGAGAATTCTATGTGGAGCATTTTGCGAAAGTGTCATTAGCGATTCTCATAAATGACATTAATGTACTTGATCCTCCACCAAATCACTATATTACTACACGGAATTTATGTGCTTTGATATCATCAAAGGTCACCTTTAATAGTGGTGGACTATAAAGGTGATTATTGGGTACATCATGAATCATGTGAGGAATATGAGTGATCTAGATGGAATTTAACCTCCCATATGTATTAGGGTGATATCCATAAGCCTCTTGATTGAGTAAGACTATGAAATGCATGGCCATTCTCAAATAATGATTTGTTTCATATAGTCTACCCATTGATCAAGAAAAACACAGATTAAATTATGAAGAGTATGACACATTCCATAACTCGAGTTTAATCTAGGATATTAAGGTTAAAAAGATTAAATTATATTGAAACATTGGTCACGAAAAGGTTGCATCGAATCATCGATCTTATTATTACTTGGGTAGCAGTGATGCATTACTAGATGTCATTTCAACGCTTATAATTTTATAATATGATTTTAAAATTATTGCAAATGTAATAATAACCTATAGGGTCACACACATAGAATGTAATTTAAAAGGGAATTAATTTAAATTGTAAGGATTTAAATATATCAATATGATTGATAGTATTTTAAATCGCGAATTTAAATTAAAAGGATAATTTGTATATATGTATATTAATTAAGTAAGACTTAAATTAAGATATATATATATATAAAATTCAGATTTTAATTATATTAGGTTTTGATTAATTCCCCTAACTATATATATATATATATATCGCCAATTTTAGAGATTACATCAAAATAAAACCCTAGCCGCTTCTTGAGAGACTAGAAAAGCAGCTTCAAAAAATCCTCATCCTTGGTGGCTAATACCGCGGTTCCTTTTTCTGCAGATCGTACGACGATTCACGGGGCGTTCGTGTGGATACCGTAGAGACGCAGTTTATTTGAATTGTGTTGGAGATTCGTTCGCATCAATTCTAGCTTTAATAATCAGTATAATTTCTAACCAATGAATTAATTTGTTTTTTTCGCATGGATCTTATTTTAGGGTTTCGCGATTGTCTTTCAATTATTTATTTTTGCTGCGTTTTATGTGACGAAACCCAACAATGTCAGGTCATACTAGATGGATACACATATAAATTATGATTAGGGTATTTTTATGCAATCTTAGATGTGCAGAAACTGACCAAGACAATGTCTATAGTACTAGTTTGCAAAAAGTCCGAATCCATCTTTATAAATCATTTTAAACTTAAACCATGCATTCTAGTGATACCAAGACTTCTTAGACTCACATCTCATGCATCCTTAGAGTATATCTACAAGTCCACAAAGTTAGAATTGAAACATTATTACTCCCATCAAAGTTTTTCTTTTAAAACTTTAAGTCCTCTTTAAGAACGCATACTAAAGCAAGTTAAAGTTCTCATGATATACAAAGGAACTTAAGTTCACAAATTAGGTCTGTTTTCATGTATATCTAAGTTATATTAGCATGCTAAAACTACCACATAACATCAAAAATCCAAAACATAGGATCGGTGCATAAGCAATTTTGCGTGCAGTTGAATTACAAGTAGTCTTGCAATTGCTACTACTACCCCTGGTAAGTTCAGTACTCTCTGCTTTAAGCGAGATCAAATCAGTAACAATTTTTCTCCATTCTAACATGCTTAAACCCATTCTCTTAGGTTTCTTACACACATAAAGATTTCATGAACACTTGATAGCACATTTCCAAACCAAATTCATAAGAATTGGTGAGAATTTCTATAATTTGTTAAGTTTGGAATTAAGAATTTAAAACAAGAATTTTACCATCTATGAAGTTTATTTAGCCTAGTTCCTTCCTTCTGTAAATCCTAGAATCCTTTTTAACTAACAAGCAACTCACAATCTCAATTCTTGAAAATCAATAGACAATTTTTAGCAACGGGAAATGAAAATGAAGCTGCCTTTTATAGAAGAATGAGTGACTGGCTAATGGCTTTACACTAAGGTTGAATCCATGGGGTAAAAGAAGAAGACAATGGTTATTGAGGAGTTGCTCAACTACCATTTCCTCAACCATTTTCATAGCCATCATCACGTAGTTCATAGCCACTGTTCAAAGCTTGACAGTTTATGTAAAGAAGGCATAGGTTACTGTTTGGTAACTGAAATGGAACAAGGCTTTTAAATCCTTCGCATTTGGTTCCAATTGTAGTCAATTTAATTCCCTTTTTGGTTCCCTCATGTGATTTTAGTGTATTAATGCTATTACAGAATGAAAAGTTAGAGATTATATATGTACCCATATCATATAATTCATGTTCATTAGGTTTACATAATTTAATATTGGCAAAAAGCACTTTTTCACCACTGTGGTTGTAGTGTTTTAAGTAATTAGCCACTGTGCTTTTAAAATATTCAATTAGCCTATTGTATTTTTTTTAAAATGTTCAATCAACCCATTCAAATTCAATTTTGCGAATTTTGACGTAAAAAAAAATTGGGTGATTTTACTACTACGTGCTTTTTGAAAAAAATAAATAAAATAAGTTATTTCTACGCATGTAGTACCATCCAAATTCTTAATACTATTGAGCCACTACACTTTAAAAAATACAATTACCCAACGTGGTTTTAAAAATATTTTTATGTTTAATTTTCTTTCTTTTTTTTTACCTAAATATTTATAATATGTATAATATTAATAAAAATTAATATTATAATATTTATAATATGTATGTTTTATTTTAAAATAAAAATAAAAATACTTTTATGTTTTAAAATACTTATAAAAGTTTTAAAATAAAAATATTTTTATGTTTATTTTCTTTCTTTTACTTTACCTAAATATTTATAATATGTATAATATTAATAAAAATAATATTATAATATTTATAATATGTATGTTTTATTTTAAAAATAAAAATAAAAATACTTTTATGTTTTAAAATACTTATAAAATTATAATAAAATTAAAATAAATATTTTAATTCGTTTTCTTTATTTGTATTCTTTTCCTTTCTTTTAATAATTATTTTTATTTTAAAAATTAATTTCAAATAATACAAAATAATATTAAAACTTTTTAATAACTAAACATAAAAACAAAAAAAAACAAACGGCCTCTGAATAAGGAACAAGAAGAAGTCTTCCGCCATCGACGAGCTCCAGAAGCTTCATCAACATTACTCTATTTTTTTGTGGCTTTTTCGGCAGCCCAATTAAGAATTTTCCAAATGGCTCCTTTTCCGACCGATCTTAGCCAAGTCAAAGGGTTTGATGGTTGCTTTTTCTTCGATTAGCCTAGTAAGGGGAGCTTGCGTGTTTTTGGCATGGTGTTTTGATATTGTTAGGTCGAAATTGCCTTGCAGGATCTTATGTTGGGTTCCCAACCGATTCTTTATGCTTGTGTTGTTTCTCTTTTATGGAATCAGTTGGGTGTTCCTCTTATGGTGTCTGATCTGCAGACTTTGTTTCATTGTCTTTCTTTTATCTTTTCAGATTTGGATGTTATTACTGGTCTATGGGTTATTTGCTTATTGATCAGTTTCTGATTTGGTAGCCGGATTATGGATTTGTTTTCAAATTCAGTGGTGCTTTGGTCCGATAGATCCATGTCTTCTCTCGATTGGGTTTTTGTTTCATATTTTCAATTTGGGTTGCTATTTCCCATTATTTGGTTTCCACTGTTCTTGGTTTCAAAATCTTTGGTTGATATGGGTTTTAATTGATTTAATTTTGTCCATGCTAATTCCAAATCGTTGTTGCTGTATTTTTTTTATCGAGTCAGTTTTGGTGTTTGGGTATGCCAAGTTTATGGCCTGTGTTCCTTGACCTTGTGGCCGGAAACTATGGTGAATACCGACTTTCTGCAAATTTGACCTCGGTTTAAGGGTCTGTTCCCTTTCTGATTTCGTATGGGTTCTTTGGGAAGTTCAGAACTTGAAATTGTTTAGAGGTGGAGGAAGCGAGGCTAGATGAAGGAGAGCCATGTAGGATAATACACCTAAAATTTATTTTTTTTTAAAAAGCCACGTAGAATAACCAAACAGATTTGTTAACGTTCTTCTGCAAAATTGGACGGAATGGGTTGATTGAATATTTTTAAAAAATGCGATTAATCAATTGAATATTTTAAAAGCGCAATAAATCGCTTAAACACACTACAACCATTCTGGTAGTAAAAAGTGCTTTTTGCATATCCGGGTATTCTCCATAGATATTATTAGTGAACATTCATCAAAAGTATAACAGTATCCAATATTAAATGTCTATTTTTCTGACATTCAATTCCTTTCTGAATTTCTGAGATACACAGTTAATTTATTATTTCTGTATCAAAATGTCACACATGATTTTATTGTACTACTTGGTACCTCATATCATTATATTTACTCTTATCCTATGATTTTGATAATGTCACACATTATAATAATGTTCCATACAATATCCACAGTAATAACCAACTTCTCCCAATTTGGCCCTTTGGCCTATTTATGCCGATTTATCTTTATCAGAAGAAGCGCGTATTGCCGAGCCCCCGTAGTGTCAAACTGGTTTAGCTTCATGAAAATTCTGACCTCTACCATCATACCAGTTTCACATGATTTTGTTGTCATACATAACTTAATTGAATAGAGTTTCACATGTTACAATAATATTTAATTATATATATAAATAAATATTTGACTTTCATTAATTATTTATTAATAATATCCCGAAATTCTCGAGTATTACATCCTTCTACTTCTTATAAAAAATTTCATCCTCGGAATTTGTACAAGGTTACACAAATAAATGGGGATAGTATGTCCTCATCTTATCCTCTAATTCCCACGTGGCCTCATCGACGTCGTGGTTTCGCCAAAGTACTTTTATAAAAGATATACCTTTATTTCTTAATGCCTTCTCTTTCCTATCTAATATATGGATGGGAATTTCTTCATACGCCAGGTTCTTCTCCACTTGGATGGTCTAGTAGGAAATCACGTGTTTGTAGTCAAGCTTGTACGGACGAAACATGGAGATGTGAAACACGTTGTGGATGTGCTCCAACTCAGGTGGTAATGCAACTTTATATGCCACTTCGCCCACTCGCTTCAATATCTCGAATGGTCCTATGAACCTCGGACTCAATTTTCCCTTCTTGTCGAATCGTATTTTTTCCTTCCAGGGAGATACTTTCAAGATCACGTAACTTTCGACTTCGAAGTCACGGTCTTGACGATGCAAATTTGCGTATTTCATCTGGCGGTCTTGTGTAGCTACCAATATGGCTCTTATCATTGTGACTACATTAGCTGTTTGTTGAACTAATTCCGATCCTAATATCCTTCATTCTCTGACTTCATCCCAACACAACGGTGTTCTGCACTTCCTCCCATAAAGAGCTTCGTACGGTGGCATACCTATACTCGCATGATAACTATTGTTATATGCAAATTCTACTAGGGGTAGGTGATTTTACCAATTTCCCTTGAAGTCCATCACACAAGTTCTAAGCATGTCTTCCAGCGTTTGTATCGTTCGCTCACTTTGTCTATCTGTCTGCGGATGATAAGCAGTACTCAACCTCAACTGTGTTCCCATTTTCTCTTGTAAGCTTTTCCAGAATTTTGACGTGAAGCGCGGATCTCGATCAGAGACAATTGACACTGACACTTCATGTCGTGAAACGATCTCCTTTACGTATAACTTAGCCAATTGATTCAAGTTAAAACGAATCTTTATCGGTATAAAATGAACTGACTTTGTCAGTCAATCCACAATAACCCAAATGGCATCAAAACCTTTCTGCGTGACTAGAAGTCCCACCACGAAGTCCATCGTAATGTGCTCCCATTTCCACTTTGGTATTTTCTAACGGTTGAAGTAGACCACTCGGCCTTTGGTGCTTTGCTTTGACCCATTGGCAAGTAAGATATCTACTGACGCACTCCGTGACTTCTCGTTTCAAATTGGTCCACCGAAAATGTTGTCTCAAATCTTGGTACATCTTTGTACATCCTGGATGAACAGAATATGTCGTATTGTATGCCTCGTGCAAAATTTCTTCCCTCAACTCGGTTATCGCTGGCACCCACACTCTCCTTTCGAATCTCAAAATACCATTTTATCCATTTTGAATCTATCTTCTTCATTTTCTACGATCCTCTTCCGGTTTCTCTCGCACTCTTCATCCTTCTCATGTGATTCCTTTACTCTATCCAACAAGGTTGGACGAGCTTCCATTACAAATAATTTTTCTTTAGACCTCCCCGGTCCCTTTACCTCTACTTCAAATTTCTCCATTTCCCTTATTAATTCCTCCTGAGTTGTCAGTTGAAACAACTTCTCCACTCCTTTCCTGCTTAGCGCGTCGGCTACTACGTTTGCCTTTCCCGGGTGATAAAGAATATCGCAGTCATAATCATTGATTAATTCTAAACATCTTCTTTGACGCATGTTCAACTCTTTCTACGTGATGATATATTTCAGGCTCTTGTGGTCCGTGTATATCTCACATTTCTCTCCGTACAAATAATGTCTCCAAATCCTAATGCAAAAACTATTGTCGCTAATTCTAGGTCGTGAGTAGGGTATCGTTTTTTGTAATCATTTCGTTATCGCGATGCATATGCAATGCCTTTTCCATGTTGCATGAGCACACATCTAAGTCCCTTGTGCGATGCATCACTATATACCACGAAACCTCCCGCATCATCGGGTAAGGATAATATAGGTGCTTCGCTTAGTCTCTTCTTCAGCTTCTGAAAACTTTCTTCACACTTGTCCTTCCATACGAACTTTACCGTTTTCCTCATTGGATTGGTCAACGGGGTTGCTATCTTAGAAAAATCCTGGAGAAATTAATCTTTGATAGTACCCAACTAACCTTAAGAAACTTCTTATCTCTGTTGGTGTCTTCGGTTGCTCCCAATTACTCATTGCTTCTACCTTTGCTTGGTCTACTGAAATTCCATCCTTATCTACCATGTGTGCTAAGAATTGAACCTTCTCCATCCAAAATTCAAACTTTGAAGACTTTGCATACATCTTCTCATTCCTTAGCGCTTCTAAAACCATCTTCAGATGTTCGGCGTGCTCTTCTTCCATCTTTGAGTAGATCAAAATATCGTCAATGAAAACTACAATGAATTTATCCAAGTATGGCTTGAAGACTCGGTTCATCAAGTCCATGAATGCTGTCAGAGCATTAGTCAATCCGAATGACATTACCAAAAACTCATAGTGTCCATAACGGGTTCGAAATGTCGTCTTTGGTATGTCCTCCTCCCGTACTTTCAACTGATGATAACCCGTCCGTAGATTTATCTTCGAGAAACACTTCGCTCCCTTCAATTGATCAAAAAGGTCTTCTATCCTTGGCAACATATATCTATTCTTAATCGTCACTCTGTTCAACTCTCGATAGTCAATACAGAGCCTCATCGATCCGTCCTTCTTTTTAACAAACAACACTGGTGCTCCCCAAGGAGACACGCTCGGTCGTATGTAACCTTTATCTAGTAATTCTTTCAGTTGTATCATCAATTCTTTTATTTCTACTAGCACCATACGATATGGAGCTTTCGAAATTGGTGTCGTTCCTGGTGCTAAGTCTATTACGAATTCGATTTCTCTGTCTAGCGGAAGACCAGGCAGATTGTCCAAAAATACATCTTGGGATTCTCTCACTACGAATATATCATTAATTTCTACTCCCTTTTTTGGAGTATCTACAATGTAAGCTAAATAACATACACATCATTTCCTTAACAATTTCTTGGTCTGCATCATCGTAAGACAACACGCTTGCTTAAGTGATGAGCTACCATAAAACACTACCTTAGACTTATTCGGAGTCTGAAGGTTTACACTTTTATCCTGACAATCAATTATCGTAGCATGGTTATACAACCAATCCATTCCCAATATTACGTCAAACTCTCCCAATCTTATCGGAATTAAGTTTGCGCTTAGCTTGTGATCTCTAATGTTTGCACGACAATTTTGATACACGTATTTTACGGGGTTTACTTCCTTATTCACAACTTCTATGTTCAAAGGATTTCCTAATCATTTTCGGGGTAAATTAAGTCGACTACCAAATTCTTCAGATACAAAAGAACAGGTGGCACCCGAATTAAATAATACATATGCATTTATATCATTGATTGGGATAATACCTAACACCACATCCTTTGCAGCTACTGCGTCCTGGACGGTCATGTTAAAGGTTCTGGCAGTTGGGCAGTTGGATTGCGTCGGTTTGCCAATCATAAGTTTGCTGCCTCCCCCTTGTGGGCCATTTCCTCCGCCGCTCCCTTTCTTTGGAAAGTCCTTAATCAGGTGGTCCACCGAGCCACAAGTGAAACAACCCTTGATCTTCTTGGGCTTCAGGCAGTTGGGTGAGATATGCCCTTTTTGGCCGTAGTTGTAACAAGTAATGCGCCCCTTCCAGCACTCGCCCTGGTGAATCTTCCCACACTTCGGGCATCCCTCTGCCCTCTTCTTAAAACCTCCATGAAAATTCTCCGCTTGATTGTTGTGGTTTTTTTTGTTGTTGTTATTCTCCCACTTCCCCTTTCCTAGATTACTTCCCCCGCTGCTGCTTCTTCCATGACTTTCTCCTCTCGTGTTCTTACCCTTCTTTTCCTTGTTATACAAACCTAAGGCTTCATTACCTCCCTCTGCAAGAATAGCCTTCTCTAGCAACGTCGCAAATGAATCGATCTGAAGAACCGACACCTTGTTGAACAACCAAGGTTTCATTCCTTGCTCAAAACATCTAGTTTTCCTCTCTTCATCTCCTACCTGGTGTTCTGTAAATCGGGCTAGCTCATTGAACTTAGCTGCATATTGCGCCACCATCATATCTCCCTGTTTAAGTTCTAAAAATTTCACCTCTATTCTGTTCTTCATGTTTTTGGGGAAGTAGTTCTCGAAAAACAAAGTCTTGAATCTCTCCCATGTTATTATCCCTTCTCATGCTCTTTGTTGATTCGCCTCCCACCAGTAGTTTGCCTCGCGTCTCATTATGTAAGTGGCAAACACCGTCTTCTTGTCTTCACCCACACGAGAAATGGTGAAGGCCTTTTTTATTTCCTTAATCCATGTCTGCGCCATGATTGGATCGGTAGTAACCACAAATTTTGGAGGTCCTACACTCCTAAAGTCTTTAAAGTTTGTAATTGGAACCGTTTGGGGATTGGGTGGTATTGGCTCGTTGTTTCTTCCCCGCAGGGACTCTCCTAGCAAATCTACTAGCCTCTGGATAAGGTCTACTTGTTCTCTCTCGTTATTGACTGACTCTTCCGGTGTCGCTGGTCTACGTCTGGGCGGCATTTTCTGCATTACAAAATTTTCATTTTTATTATCTAATTATTTTACTTAAACATTTCTCAAATGAAAAAGGAATAAGATTTTATAACACGTTTCTAAAATAAGATCATTTATATTCATATGCCAAATCATTACATCGACATGATTATCCCTAGCATACTTCTATAAATGTCATCATATATCCCCTAATATCACAAAAGATGGGGACAAAAACTAACATATTACCCCTCTAACATAAGTCTACTCAGGGTTTACATAACTATCACATATCTTACACAAAATATTGGGATTACATCATGATATATACATCACATAAAAGGACTACTACAACTGCTACTAGACTACCGGGTCTCATCCCAACATCCCGTGCTCCACAACGCTCTTGTACTGAGTGCGGAGAGAATCCTTTTCCATCTTCTCGCTCAATTCTCTCTGCTCCATCTCTTCCAGCTTTCCTGCCAACTCTACATTTCAAGACACCGACATTTGAAACAGAGTCCCCATCTGGATCCCTGCCTCCATGCGGTGGGCAATCTTTACCTCCAATTCTTGTATCGCTAAATTCCTCTAGTGGTCCTCGTCCCGTAGTTTATGGAACTCAGACTCCCTCTATTGAGCCTCAGCCTCCAGCTCCTTGACTCTGCAGTCTAACTCTAGGATCCACTCCTCATACTCCCCCAACATCCGATCCTCGAATGTAGCCTCATCAGAATCTTCCACGGGCTCATCCTCCATGGGATCTTCCTCGGGATCCGACTCTATAAGATCTGGTTCCATCTCATCCTCCTCCTCATCATCATCGATAGGAGCCACATCCAAAATGGGCTCAACTATCAATGGTGCCTCATACACGACATGTATATCTCGGGGCTCCTCTTCTGCCACTCTACTAGGTACTCCCATGTCTGTCATCCTACAACCACAAACACAAGACAAATAAACAACAACTCCATTATAATGTTAAATAAAACATAAGTTCATTGTATAGAATGAAATTATATTCCACAACACACTAAGTCTCTTTATAGGAAAACTCTACATGATTTTCATCCCTTTCTATCTTCTAAGTTATAATCTAAGGACTCTCGCCCCTAAGGTTTATAACTACGGCTTTGATACCAACCTGTGACGCCCCCAAACTCAGACCACTCGCATCTCGAATTCGGTTTTCCACGTGCCACATATAAAATGACTAAATAACATCTCACGCAACAGAAATAACAAAATAGATTACATTTATTTAATATAATTATTCACGTCCCAAGGTTTCGTAACTTAAACATCTATTACATACCTTAAACATACTAAAGCATAGCTTAGACATAAGTAATACATAACACAATTTATGACTTTACATAATATTCCCAAATAAATATGAAGCTACTCTGTAGCTTTTCCCTTGCCCTTATCAGTGCACGAGGGTCCGCGTTGTTCTGCCTTAACTGAAATGTTTTTAGGGAAAGCAAGAATGAGCAACAAGTTTACTCAGCAAGTAATATAGCAGTAAGGGTCTTCAATATAGTTTTAAATTCTCAAGAGTACATCAATAAACGATAGTTCAAGGATAGCAAGAAGTATCGATGGTTCTCAAAAATAGTCGCTAAAGACATAAAGATGTCAATAAGATTCAATGATTAATCCGTTCGAGATTTCAAACTAATGAATACTGAGCAGTCACTAAGGACTATGAACTTCTACTAGAATTAAAAGTAATATGTTCATAATCCAACAAAAACATGTATAGCAGGTGATCAGCCTAAATTACCCTACGTTATGCATAACATTTAATCATACTCATGTGCGCAAGTCGATCTCCCGATAATTATATAGTTTCCCTTTCAGGGAGGGTTGTTCTCTCAGTCAATTATAAGAATCCGCACCAATTCGATTGGTTTGGATAGCTTTCAAATTCATGATTTAGGTCTAGTCGAATCAATGGCGTAGACCGCTTTTTCAAAGTATATAAGAACAATTATAAGTTCAACACCCGAAATCAAAGTTTGAAGAATGTAAACAACTTTATCTTAAGCTACGAAGCATTTAAGTCAAAGATATGAATCATACTTTCAATAGTTTACTTGTTCAACCAATAATAACACAAGCTTAAGTAATGCTCCATAAAGAATAGGGTTAGGAACTTGCATCAAGAGAGAAGGTTTAGATACTTGCACAATATTCAAAGTCGTGTAAGTTAGAAAACTTGCCTTATGCGTAGTTTACCAAAATATAGCTTATCAACACATTTTGAATCCTATTATAACATAGTTACACGTATATGATACTCATTAGTTACGGATATTCAATACTCCTACTTGATATATAAGTTTAAACACATACATAAGAGTTAAACTTAGGCTTATAATCCCATACGTACGTTGATGTGATAAAATTATGTACTGCAAGTGCACAATGTCGAATTAAAGAACTGGCAAGTATAGGTCGAACCCACAGAGACTAGATTAATTTTAATGTTTCCTTAATATCTATTTTAGGTGAATTAGAAATAAAGATTGAGAATTAATTAAATAGAATATGAAAACTAATAATGAGGAAGCAATCTAGGAATCTGAATCCATTAAATAATAAACATAACATATAATTTAATCTCTTCTATTTTTACAACTCAATTATGATTTTGATCTCCCTTCCCTTTAATTTAGTAATTTACAATTAACGTGGGCAAACATAGACTATGAAAATTTAAGGATTAACTATAACTCATCAAAACTTCTTTGAGCAAGCATGGATTATGTAAAACTCATATCTTAACAATAATCTATCAAAACCTCTTAATTAATTTAAAATCACATAAGAACTATAAAACAAAGGTATTTCAATAACAAAACATGAAGGCGAAATCAATTAAGCATAAAAGCATAAATAATAGAACAGATAAAAAATATTATCATGAATAATTATTTAATTTCATCTTCATCCTAGATATAAAAAATTAACTAAACATGAAAAATAATAAAACTAACTAAAATAAATAAGATCAAAACTCCCTTTAATTAACGACCATCCAACGAACGTACAATGAAGACGTAATTTAATTTACTCCTACTCCTAATCTAAACTAATACAATCCCTCCTTCTCCTCTCTAAAATAAGAGACCTATTTATAAAGAAAATAACTTTGAACCCTAATTTAGATTCATAGAACTTGGACACTTTTGTTCCCTTTCCATGTAGGTTTTAACTTCCTAGTGGCAATCAATTTCTCAAAAAGATCTTCTAGATAGACTTTCCTTTCTCTTGTTGGATTTGACTTGCACACCAAGATCGTTCCACCTCTTTCCTTCTCCTTGTAGGATTCTTCTTGGATATTCCTTACATGAATAAGAGCATTAAATATCGCTTGATCACTAAGATTTTAACTTTATTGCAACAAATATTAAATCCTATAAAATAAAATAAATCATATTCATTTAATAAACTAATATAATTAAAAGGACAAAATTAGGGATAATTAAATGTATGAATTACGTGTCTATTATACGTCATCACGTACCTTACATATATAACACAAAATTAGTTTGTAAGACACTATAAAATCAAATAACAGAGTTTGTAATCATCTTTTGACTTCACGTTTGAAAGTTTATAAACATTTATCAAATATATGATTCTATCGTTAGCATGCTTATTGACACTTTGTATATTGTATTTGGACATGTATTACAAATTAAGACAAAAATACAAGCATGCATAAAATCTCAGATCACAAATGTAATAGCGTACTCCATCTGCGGGGTGGCGCAATTACATACGATTAGGCTCAAGGATCTGCGCAACAAGACCGTCATTGCCTTCGCACCAAGAGTTAAGCCTTCTATTTACTAGTTCTGTCCCATTCTCTATCATGTATTTAACATATAATTAGATACTTATTAAAGATTTTTTCATGCTATTAAAGTTATCCTACGTTTATATTTGAAATGTATAGCTCTAGTTTGAGATTTTAAATAAGTCAAGGCCAATTGAGGTCATGAATCACAAGGACTACTATGTTCACCATGTACACATATATATAAGATAGTCATGAAATCAGTTAGTAGGCATGCTCACAAAGATTTTCATCATATCCACATATTTAGTCTTGTTTATCCTTTGAAAACTTGTATAAAATTACGTTTAAACGACCTTATATCATGTCATACTAGATGGATAAACATAGAGATCATGATAAGGGAATTAGTATGCAATCTTAGATGTGCAGAAACTGACCATGAAAATATCTTTAGTACTAGTTTGCAAAAAGTCCGAATCCATCTTTATAAATCATTTTAAACTTAAACCATTCATTCTAGTGATACCAAGACTTCTTAAACTCACATCTCATGCATCCTTAGAGTATATCTACAAGTCCACAAAGTCAGAATTGAAACATTACTACTTCCATCAAAAATTTTCTTTTAAAACTCTAAGTGCTCTTTAAGAACGCATACTAAAGCAAGTTAAAGTTCTCATGATATACAAAGGAACTTAAGTTCACAAATCAGAACTATTTTCATGTATATCTAAGTTATATTAGCATGATAAAACTACCACATAACATCAAAAATCCAAAACTTATGACTGGTGTATGGTAGCGCATTTACGCCAGTGTTAAACTACTGAGAAGCACGCAGCTACTTCTACCCCACAATAAGTTCGAGACCGGTCTACGCTTTGGCAGAGATCAAATCAATAATAGTTTTTCTCCATTCTAACATGCTTAAACCCATTCTCTGAGGTTCCTTACACACATAAAGACATCATAAACACTTGATAGAACATTTTCAAACCAAATTCACAAGAATAGGTGAGAATTTCTATAATTTGCTTAGTTTGGAATTAAGAATTTAAAACAAGAATTTTACCTTCTATGAAGTTTAGTTAACCTAGTTCATTCCTTATGCAAATCCTAGACTCCTTCTTAACTAACAAGTAACTCACAATCTCAATTCTTGGAAATCAACAGATAATTTTTTGCAACGAGAAATGAAAATGAAGCTGCCTTTTATAGAAGAATGAGTGATTGGCTAATAGCTTTACACTAAGGTTGAATCCATGGGGTAGAAGAAAAAGACAATGGTTATTGAGGAGTTGCTCAACTACCATTTCCTCAGCCATTTTCATAGCCATCATCACATAGTTCATAGCCATTGTTCAAAGCTCGGCAGTTTACGCAAAGAAGGCATATGTTACTGTTTGGTAACTGAAATGGAACAAGGCTTTTAAATCCTCATCATTTGGTTCCAATTGTAGTTACTTTAATTCCCTTTTTGGTTCCCTCATGTGATTTTAGTGTATTAATGCTATTACAGAATGAAAAGTTAGGGATTATATATGTACCCATATCATATAATTCATGTACATTGGGTTTACATAATTTAATATTTAATGCAGATAAAATAAGGCAGTTAGGTATTATTATCCGGGAATTCTCCATAGATATTATTAGTGCACATACATCAATATTATAACACTATCCAATATTAAATGTATATTTTTCTGACATTCAATTCCTTTCTGAATTTCTAAGATACACAGTTAATTTATTATTTCTGTATCAAAATGTCACACATGATTTTATTGTACCTCATATCATTAAATTTACTCTTATCCTATGATTTTGATAATGCCACACATTATAATAATGTTCCATATAATAGTCACAGTAATAACCAACTTCTCCCCCAAAAGCCACTATCGCGCATTTTGCCTTGCGGTTTATCTTCTTGGGAAGAAGCACAAATGCGTCGGTCCCTGGTAATGTCAAACTAGTTTAGCTTTATGCCAATTCCTACCTCTACCATTATACCAGTTTCACATGACTTTGTTGTCATACTTAACTTAATTGAATAGAGTTTCACATGCTATAATAATATTTAATTGTATATATAAATAAATATTTGACTTTCATTATTTATTTATTAATAATATTCCAAAATTCTCGGGTATTACAAATAGTACCCGAGTGAATATTTCCCCGTGAATAGTACCCGAGTGAATAGTACCCCGAATGAAAATATTGAAATTTAACAAGAAAGTTCAGACTAATATTCTAATGAAACGATACTAGATGAAGCGCTAAACTCAATGATATTCTACTAATTTCAGGGATTATAGAAGCAATACTTAGAGCATTCACAACAGTTTCCCCAATAGACTATCTATCCCCACATTTGAAGAATATATCAATAAATCAGTATCCAACAGTTTTCTTATCCTTATATAATTCTCTATTTTAATCCCTATATATGATTTGACTCCTTAGGGTGAGGGAATCAAAAGAGTGTTCCCTATTTATGTAAAATGACATTTCACACCCTATTTATTGCGATTTTATGTTGGTTAAAGGATCTTATCTCACTTAATTGCTTATTTAGGTATGCCTATCAAATTCACTAATTTTTATTTTTTAAACAGAGGATTTAGAGAAGAAAGAGAACTATAAAAATAAATTAAAAATCAGTCAAATTTTGATTCATTTTTGTAAAAAAATATTACTACTAATTATAAATTTATTATTTTATAATTAAAATAATGCGATTTTAGTTCTCATAAACACATAATGATCGTTGTACATTTTGATTTCTAGCAATATCTATTTTTAAATTAAAATAATTGCAAATTTTAAATTCAAACAACAATTATTTTTAAATAAAAAATAGTTACAATGTTCAAAACATGATTTGACTGTTGGAACTTTCAAATTTCAAATTTTAAATTTCAAAATTTAATATTTAAGGAATTAATATTAGGAACCTGTTGGGTACATAGTGAAAAAATTGAATCCATATCCTACAGAATGACTCAATAGCACTGCAGAGTAGGGATAGAGATAAGGAAACTATTGTGAATGCTCTTACCATAGTAAGTTTAGATTTAGGAATCTGAAAAGAAATAATATATGAAACTACAAATAGATTTTCACCCGTCATGTGGTAATCTGCGTAGACAGATCTTTTCCACAAATAAAGAATGAGTACGGAGGGTTATTCACCATGCATGCGGTAATCCGCGTAGACAGGTTATTCCCACGGATTAAAGAATGAACACGAATGGTTATTCACCATGCATGCGGTAATTCGCGTAGACAATCCGCAGATGATTAAAGAATGAATACGAAGGGTTATTCACAATGCATGCGGTAATCCACGTAAACAGGTTACTCCTATAGATTAATAAAAAATGAATACGAAAAATAATATCTCTTACCTTAGTAGGAGATTGGATACTGCAATAGTTAAGTAGCAAAATACTCTTCGTCTTTCTCTCTATAGTTTCTTTATTTATAGTTTTAGTGAATTCGTAAGAAAGAATGAAGAAATGAGCTTCTATTTCTAGGAGAATAGACTAAATAGTATCTGATTCACGAAAGATTTACTATTAAAACGGACGGTCCGTATTAATTTACTATTTAAGCTCAACTGACGGTCCATATTGATTTACTATTAAAACCTCAACCGACGGTTCATATTGATTTACTATTAAAACCTCAACCGACGATCCCTATTGATTTACTACTAAAACCTCAACCGACGGTCTGAAAAATTAGTACAACTCCCCCATGTAATAATAAGCCAAACCTACAATAAACGCCTCATGACAAACCACTCTATTTATATCAAAAATTGAATAAATATATACCACAATCACTTATCTTCAATAAACATATTTTTAATCTTTCAACAATTATTCATCATTAATATTATAACTCACAATATTGACAACCAGATCATTCTCAGGAAAGAGGGGGGTTTTCGATAAGGATTTCTCCTTATTGGCGTGCAATTAAATAACCTAACCCCTTTCCTCAACAGAACTTTTTAGGCATTGTCAATAATGCAAATAATAATATGAATAAATGTGTCGTCTCAATTATTGATTTAATAATATAAAATATTGTACAGATGATACTGTGACAATAATTGAATCAATAATATGAGATAATATGCAGCAACTACTGTACCAATTATTGAATGAAACTGAGTGAGTTCTTACGTAAGCATCAATAATCAGAGATACTGTGCAATATCGTGTGCTATTGTGCAACAACGCATATTACTGTTCTTTTATCATCGGTATTTCAACAGTTAACGACAAAAGTTTTGCCGTTACTTTTATTAAAAGGTTATTTATGTCGCTTTCTATATCCAACAGTCATTCAATTGTGGGGTCCACCAATGATTGTGTCGTCGTACGAATATTTTTCGACAAAAAAGATATTTCATGACCAAACAAATATTTTATGACAACTTGTTTACTTTGTAAAATTTGCACATATCACCCATAACTATAGCATTATATCAAATCAACACATTATTATTCAAAATAATATTTAGAGAAAATTAAATCTTTATTCATAAAAAGTTGGGGTCTTACAACCTCTCTTTCTTATGAAATTTCATCCTCAAAATTGATGTACGTACCTGATATGCCGAAGAGGTGAGGATACCTTGATTTCATTTCAAATTCTAACTTCCAGGTCATTTCCTCAATATCGTGGTTTCTCGTCTGGTTTCCTCAATACCTTGAGCGTAGAATATGTTCCTTCTTATCCAAGATTTTAACAGGTACCTCTTCATACGTTAAATCATCTGATATCTCATCTGGTTCTAATTCAATAATGTTGTTCGGGTCTTCCATATATTTACGTAACATAGATATGTGAAAAACGTTATGAACACGAGACATACTTAGCGGTAAGCGAGTCTATAAGCCACAGTTCCTACTCGGCCGAGGATTTCAAATGGGCCAATGAATCGAGGGTTGAGCTTTCATCTATTCGTCGATTCTTGCATTTAGAATAGCACCTTCTTGCACCTTCTTCTTCATATTCATCAGCTCTGAGTCTGTAGCTTGAGCAACTTTAACTATATCGATTAAAATCGGTTCTACTCATATATTTGACATCATCATGTGCCCTTTATGTTGACAATATCGCACTTGTACCCGCATATAATCTTCTACTCAACGCGTCAGCTACCACGTTTGCTTTTCCAGGATGGCATTGAATGGTATGGTCGTAATCTTTAAACAGCTCGAGCCAACGCCTTTGGCGCATGTTAAGTTCCTTTTGAGTGGAAAAATATTTGAGGCTTTTATGATCTGTATAGATATCCACTTTCTCCCCATACAAGTAGTGTCTCCAAATCTTTAGCGCGAAAACAACTGTTGCCAACTCTAGATCATAAGTAGGATAATTCCTCTTATATTCTTTGAGTTGTCATGAGGCATAGGCTATGACTTTCCCATGCTGCATGAGAACACATCCTAAACCTCTGCTTAAAGCATCGCTGTAGATGACAAATCCCTCCGAACCTGATGGTATTGTCAGAACATGTGCTGAAATGTGTCTCCTCTTATATTCTTGGAAACTCCTCTCATATTCCTCGCTCCAACTGAATTTTGTATCTTTTCGAGTCAGCTGAGTTAATGGAGTAGTAATTCGAAAAAATCCTTCCACGAATCTCCAATAATAACCACCTAAGCCTAGAAACCTACTTATTTTTGTTACTGACTTAGGTTGTTCCAAACTGTGACTCATACTTAGGTTGCTCCAAACTGTGACTCATATCCCAACCTTGGATAGCACCTCATAATTGCACCTATCAGTTTACCACCACACAAATACGGTGTCCCCTACAGAGAGTCTGATTTCGGTGCATTCCACAAAGGAAGTCACCAGATAGAGGCTCGGGTACCAACTCCTGTAGTTGGGTTTTTAACTCCTGAAGTTCAATAGGAGCCATTCGATATGAGGTTTTGGAAATGGGTTTTGTACCGTGTTCAAGGTCAATACAAAATTCAATTTCACGCTCTGGGGTAGATCAGAAAGTTTTTCGGGAAATACGTCAGGAAATTTATTAACAACAAAAATATCATTCAAATCTGACGTATTTTTGTTTAAATCGGTGACATTGGTTAAGAAAGCTTGACATCCATTTTTCAATAAACGAATGGCTTTATGACTTAATATGACAGTGATTGACTTTAGTGGTTTGGTTGCTTGAATTCGCATAACAGGTTGGTTAGGAATATGAAAGCTAACGACCTTATAGAAACAATCAATTTTAGCATAATGAGTAGTTAACCAATCAATCCCTAAAATCACATCAAATGCAAGTATTTTCAAAGAGATGAGATCAACAGGTAATGTGAGAGTTTCGATTTGAATCAAACAAGATTTATAAATGGTGGATGTAATGAAGGTTTCTCCCAACGGAGTTTCAACCGATAAGTCAAAGTCTAATTTCTTTGGAGTCAAGTTTAAACGTTGAGCACAAGAAGGTGAAATAAAAGAATGGATAGAACTGGTATCGAATAAGGTATAGACTTCGGAAGAGTTTATGATTTTAACCGTGATAACTTTGTTTGGGTTTCTCGCTTTTTGGGAAGTCACAAAAAACGCTCTCCCTTGAACCACCGACTTTGAATTATCTGGGACAACCTTTGGTGTCACCATCCCAGCTGAGAATTAACTTCGTTGCATGACAAAATTAAGCTAAGTGACCTTCCTTTCTGCAATTGTAACACACTTTGAGTTGTTGCGTTCAGTTCAGACTGATGTGTCCTTCCTGTTTGCATTTGTAGCATACGATCGGTGGTCGTTCTCCTTCTTTAGAAATGGGTGCTAGTGTTGTTGTCGATGTCTTTCCGTCATGATTGAATCTTCTCTTCTTAAAGTTGTTACCACTTAGTTCTCCTCTCCTATTATCTTGGCCATGATTACCACCGAAGTGATTACCATTTCTGGCATGATAATTTCCTCCACGATGGTTATCATTATTCTGATGGCCATTGCCACCGGTACGATGATTCTTGGTTGTTATCTTTTGGTTGAACTGAATCATTATTGCGCTCCAATAACTGAGCTCTATTCACAACATCTGAATATAAACAAAGTTTGTGAGAAATGAGGTATTGATAAATTTCAGGCTTCAAACCTCGCAGTAACATTCGTGTCATTCGCTCCTCATTATCTACCAAATGGGATGCAAACCAAGATAATTCCGCAAACTTTGCCTCATATTGCGATACAGTCATGTTGTTCTGTTCCAGTTTGATGAATTCCACCTCTTTCATGTGACAAATACTTTCTGGAAAAAACTTTTCGTTGAACAATTCCTGGAACTTCTCACAAGACATCTTAAGTGCGGACATATGAGTACGTTTTACAATTCCCACCAGTAATCTGCCTCTCTAAACAACATAAAGGTGGCGAATGGAACCTTTTGCTCTTCAGTGCATCCTAAGATATCAAATATCTTGGTAATATACTTAATCCATGCCTCTGCCTTAAGTGGCTCTCGCTTTCCAAAAAACTCCGGCGGTCCCAACTCCTTAAATTACTTAGAAGTGACCAGCCGTGAGTTATCATTGTTTTCACCTGCATTTTGAACAGGAGTCTCTCTCGTTTGGTGTTGCATAAATTGTAGAAAGCTTCTAAATATCTCATCGTTCATCATTTGGTCGGTGTTGTTGTTTACATGAGGATTATTGTAAGACCCCAAAATTTATGAATAAAGATTTAATTTTCTCGAAATACTTTTTTGAATATTATGGTGTGGATTTGAGATAATGTTATAGTTGTGGGTAATATTTATAAATTTTGAAAAGTAAGCAAGTTGTTATATAATATTTGATTGGTCGATGAATATTCATTTTAATAGGGAATATTCGTACAACGACACAATCATTGGTGGACCCCACAATGGAATTACTGTCGGAATGAGAAAACGACAGAAATATCTTTTTATAAAAATAACGGTGGAAGTTTTACTGTTTAACTATTGAATCACCCGGTGATAAAAGTACAGTAATACGCGTGGTTGCATAGTAGCACACAGTATTGATTATTGATGCTTACGTGAGAAGTCACTCAGTTTTGTTCAATTATTACTACAATAATTGATGCATAGTATCTCACGTTATTTGATTCAATTATTGTCGATATTTTATATATTATTAAATCAATAATTGAGATGATACAGTTATTCATATTATTATTTACAATATTGACAATGTCTAGAAAGTTCTGTCGAGGAGAGGGTTGGTCACCTAATTGCGCGCCAATAGGGAGAAATCCTTATTGGAAAGCCCCCTCTTTCCTGAGAACGATCTGGTTGTTAAATATTGCGAATAATAATAGTGATGAATAAATGTTGTTAAAAATATTAAGAGGATTTTTTATGAAGTATTTGTTGTAAATTTTTCTTATTATTTAGATTCCCACTTACCCATTTTTCAAAATAATCGGTAGAAAATTATTCTTTATAATAAAGGTAGGGGTCACATGTGGAAGAAATGATTTTGGAAATGGGGGAGAGTTTACGTAAAGGGGAGGGAATATATATATAAGTATGATGTGTGTGTGTGTGTGTATATATATATAATATTATGTGAGAGGAAATTGGTGGAAAAGTTGAATATTGTTGGAATTGTGGAAAATGGTGGTGGAAAATTGATAGTTGTGAAAGTGATATGTGGAAGAAAAGTGATAGTGGGTAATATGTGTGGGGTGTGTGTATATATATATATATAATTGGTATGTATGTGTGTGATAGTGATATATATGAAAGGTGTGTGTGTGTGTGATAGTGAATGGTGTAAGGTGTGTGTGTGTGTGTGTGTATATGGGAAGAAAATGAAAATGGGGGTGAGGGGAGAAAACGTGTATTGAAGGGAGTGTATATATATATATTTATATTATATTTAACATGTGTATATATATAGCAGATTTGTGTGTGTGTTGTATTCCTTTGCCGTAAGCCAAAGGTTATATATATATATATATATATATATATATATATATATATATATATATATATATATTATATAAGTTTTGTTTTATTTAATTATAAATAGAATATATTATATTTTATTTAAAGTTTTTGTTTTATTAGAATATTTTATTGCATTGTAATGAATAGTAAAATCAAATTTTCAGAAAATTTCGCTGGCTGAATTCGTCCGTGAATTCGTTCGAATCTTTACTGTGTAGTCCGTGATTTTCTAAATTCAAATAGTATCATTTCCATTCTCCTATAAATAGGATGCTTAGTTAGAATTGAAAAGCACACCAGAATCAGAGAATTCTTCTTCTATAATCTTGAGCGCATTTCTTTAGAGTTTTAAGAAGTTTTGAGCATAGAAAACAGTGAAAATTTTCTTCAAGAATATATCCGCTCTACCAGTTGGGATACTCTTCTTTTCAAGGTAAGTAGTATTATTTATTTCATATTCTGAAGAGATATTATTTTTCGTATTCGTATGAATATTATTTTCGTTCAATATTCGTAAGGAATGTCATTTTCGTTTAATATTCGTAATGAATATTATTTTCGTTTAATATTCATAATAAATATTATTTTCGTTTAATATTCGTAAGGGATATTATTTTTGTTCAGTATTCATATAAAATAATATTTTCTTCCATACTCTATAGTATGTAAGTAATATTATTTCATTTCAGATTTTGAATTATATACTCATTTTGTTAAAATTTTGGCTTCTATACTCCATGAAATTAGTAGAATATCTTTGATATTTACGATTCATCCAGTATCTTTTCATGAAAATATTATTCTGAGTATTCTTGATAAGTTTTAACTTTTTTGTGCCGGGATACTATTCATGGGGTTATTGTGACGCCCCCAAAATTAGGTATACGTCACCCATCTTGGGTCGCCACTTACATGGTACATAAATTCAAATACAAACTTAATTATACATCTGTCGTGTAGTAATATACGACAATACATAAATCGAGAGTTCTAATAGGAATATTGTCATTTAGACAATATCCATACTCAAGGAGTCCTCATTACATTTATTGTCACACTATTTAACGTAATAATAGTGAGGACTACTAATGCTATCTTCGGGACCATCACTCTTTTCCCCGACTCGTCCCAAATATATTCTCATTTCAAAGAGAATAAAGAAAGAAAGGGTGAGCTCAACTAGCCCAAGAAGAAATATTATAACTAAGATAATGCGAATAAATTATCAATAGTCTTCAACAATGTTAAACCGATAAAATACAATAGACAACCAGCTTTAATCATGATGAATATGCAATCCATTAAAAGAGTCAAGTAGAAAATAAAGTCTACTATCTTTTAGGTTTTAAAAGGTTTTCATAAATTTTTATCACTAAGACTCAGTTTAATGAATAAACCACAATATCTAATCATCCACGTACTACACGGCCAAGGATTTTCATCAAATTATCAATGGTCATGACTATACCAAATCACCCCTGGTCATAATCTACCAAAAACTATCCATCACCGCATTACAGGGCCACTGAGGACTTTTATCACATCATTTATAACAAGCCATGATTATACCGAATGATCCCTGGTCATAATCATACTAAGTTCATCTATGCACGTAAGCCAAAGATAACATATAATATAACATGAGGATGATGACAATGACATAATAATTCAATAAAACAAGTTCACTTAATTAATTTATTCAGAACTAATAACGTCCAAATTGTCAACATGATAATCGCTTTGTAGAGTAAAATTCAAGAATGATCGTAAGAATATTTCCATGAAAAGATACCGGATGAAACGCAAATATCAAGAATATTCTACTAATTTCATGGAGTATAAAGTCAAAGTTTTAACCAACCGGGTATAATAAAGAATGGAATAACAAAGGAAATCACCACGCATGCGGATTTGGATGTATGTGTTATTCCAACATAATAATAATAACGTAACCAAGTCGTGAAATTCACACCGACGGGATGTTCCAATGTAATAATAAAGATGGAACCAGATCCGGTGTAAAACATACGAGATAGGATATTCCAACAGTAATGATAAAGATTTTAACCAGTCCGGTGTAAAACACATGCATGTGATGTTCCAATGTATAATAATAAAGATTTTAACCAAGTCCGGTGTAAAACACACAGCATGGATGTTCCAATGTAATAATAGAAGAATGTCACCAAGTATAGGTAAACCACGATACAGATTATGTATAGATAGGTATGCCACAGCGTACAAAGTTATTCCAATGTAATAATAAAGAATGGAATAACAAGAGGATTTCACCAAGTATAGGGTATGTCACAGATACAAAGTTATTCCAATGTAATAATAAAGAATGGAATAATGTAAGTTCTCTTCATGAATAAGAAAGAATAACACCCCTTACGGGTACAACAAATAATATCCTTTACCTTAGAAGAGCTGAATATTAGAAAAGTGAAGTAGCAAAATACTATTCTTCTTTCTCTCTCTAGAGTTTCAATGAATTCGTAAGAAATAATGAAGGAATGAGCTTTCTATTTATAGAAAAACCGAGGGTGGCTCTTGGTCTTAACGAAGGGTCAAAATGACTCTTGGTAATATCAAGAGACAACTACTATTTATGATGAAGGGGTAATTAACCCTTGAACAATCAAGAGGCGCTTAACTCTCGGTAATATCAAGGGACAACTACTATTTGCGAAGGGGTTATTATATCGATTGGCCGAAGATAATTACTATTGACGAAGGTAATTACTATTGAAGAAGGTAATTACTATTGACGAAGGTAAATACTATCGACGAAGGTAAATACTATCGACGGTAAGGTAAATACTATTGAAAGGTAATTACTATTCACAAAGGTAAATTATTGATGAAGGTAAATACTATCACAAAGGTAATTACTATTCACAAAGGTAATTACTATTCACAAAGGGTACTATTTACTAATTACTATTCACAAAGGTAATTACTATTCACAAAGGTAAGATACTCTCGACGAAGAGACTCTTAGATGATGATATATAGGCCCCCATAAAATAATCAAACTTACCACAAACGCCCTCATAATGTAACTTTTATATACATCAAGGATTGAATAAATATTACCACAAATCATTTTATTTTTAATCAACACATATTTAATCTTTCAACAATTATTAATCATTTATAACTTGTCGCCTCAATTAATAATATAACATATTATACAGATGATACCGTGACAATAATTGAATCAATAATATAAGAGATATGATGCAAAGAATTATCAGAGTAATAATTGAGTATAGCTAAGTGACTTCACGTAAGCATCAATAATCAATACCGCCAAGTGCTACTATGCAACCACGCCAGACATCGCATTTTTTTACTACCGGGTAGTTCAACAGCTTTTAACGGTAACACCTCCGCCGTTATTTTTATAGAAAGATAATTTTGTCGCTTTCTAACTACGATAATAATACTTCCGTTTGGGGGTCCACCATCGATTGAGCCGTCGTCTAATATTCCCACACAAAAAAAAGAATATTCCCCGACCAAACGAATATTTTATAACAACTTGCTTACTTTGCAAAATTTATAAATATTACCCACAACTATAACATTATATCAAATTTATTCCATAATATTCAAAAATAATATTTATAGAAAATTCATCTTTATTTATAAAAGTTGGGGTCTTACAACCTCCCCTTCTTATGAAATTTCGCCCTCGAAATTAGGGTACGTACCTGATATGATAAAGAGGTGAGGATACCTTGAATACCTTTATCGTTAAAAATATTAAATTCATCTTCGCAATCCGCCAAAGATATTCATTAACAATTCATCTTTGCACTACAAAGCAAAGATATATACAATCAGAAAACCAATAATGCTTTGACGCAGCCTTAATAAGATCACGACCACGAATTATCCATGCACCATCGCCAAGGATATTCGTGTTTTCAATTACTGATAATGATTATACCGAATAATCCATGGTCATAATCATACCAAGTCTATCAATGCACTACTACCAAAGATGACTTTTTACCACATCCATGAATTAATATTTCATTCGAGACTCACCAATAATTAATCCATATCATCGAATCATCCCCGCACTACGTGCCAAGGATATTCATTAGTATCACGACCACGAATTATCCATGCACTACTACGGCAAAGATAATCGTAATCGTATTCATCGAGATCACGACCACAAATTATCCATGCACTACTACCCAAAGATAATCGTGTATTCATTAGTATCACGACCACAAATTATCCATGCACTACTACCAAAGATAATAGTGTATTCATTATTATCACGACCACAAATTATCCATGCACTACTACCAAAGATAATCGTGTATTCATTAGTATCACGACCACAAATTATCCATGCACTACTACCAAAGATAATCGTGTATTCATTAGTATCACGACCACAAATTATCCATGCACTACTACCAAAGATAATCGTGTTTTCAATTACGGTTATGATTATACCGAATAATCCTCGTCATAATCATACCAAGTCCATCTATGCACTATATAGCCATGTATTGACTTTCAACATAATATAAACATGAGGATAATGATATAAAGAATCAATCAAATGAGATAAAGGATAAATATTAAACATTTATAATATAATTTATCCAGATTCAAGAATATCCCCATGTTATCAATCACTTAATAATCTCATAATCTAATATCATTAATATTATAACAATATTTTAATCACTTCTAAATTTATAAACAATTTATCTCAATTGTTTACGCTTTACCATATAATGAATTTAATCATTCAAAAATGCCATACTCATAAGATATCATCACCAATTATCAAATCCTCATCAAAAAATATGCATATACTCTATATAGGATTCTCTAGCCATAAAATCCTATTTTCAACTTTGTTACTTCACATAACATATTTAACTCATATGTTCAGAAACTAAACTATTTTCATGAAAAATACCAAATCAGTCCCAAAAATATTTCTTTTCGGGATTTAGCATAATATAGTCCCATAATGAAAATATATTTTTCTCGAATTTTTAAAATTCATTTACTATTTTTTCAAAAATCAATTTCTAATTATTTCCTTAAGAAATTTGCTACCTCAAGTTTAACTCCAAAATTCCCAAATCTTGGCGGGGACCTTACACACATTAATGTGAGCCTCCGCTTTAAATTTCATGGTCATCTGAGTTATAGAACTCCAGCTTATAGCATTTTTTCGTCAAAAAAACCTAAATATTGAAATGGTCATAACTTGTTCATTTTAAGTCGAAATGAGCTCATTTTTGGACAGGATGTACTTTATAACATATATTTTCATGTCCCAAAAGGCCAGAATTTTTCACATAAATTTAGTGGTCGAAACAGCCCTTACAAAAACGTGTAGCAAAGCAGCTTTTTGGACATTTTCAAGTTTTGACTCCTTTGCTAAAATCACCCACACGAAAATCTACAACACCTTTTTCATTGATTCCACTTGGATTAGTTAGGTAACTCATAGATCTAACTCTAGGACTTAACCACACTCAAAAATTTAAAATATAATAAGAGATTTGGTCAATTGAATTTCATGTTACGCTTTTCACCAAAATCTGTTTTTAACTCCTTGTGATTTTTAAGAAACTTTCATGTTTTCACATACTAACCAACATAACTCATCATAACACTTACTAATACCACGTATACCCATGATTTTCATTAGTCCAATGCTTTTATTATGACTTTCATCATAAACCACGAAATCTGCTCATTTTAGTTGAAGAAATATTTGAGGGTTTAAGAAATGGGTTTTATATCGGGGTCAATACGAAATTCGATTTCACGCCTAAAGTAGGCTAAGAAGTCTTCAAGAATACGCCAGAAATTTATTAATAATAGAAATATCATTCAAAATCTGTGACTCTCATCCAAGACTTGGATAAGACGTCACATTGATACCAACCGTGACTTCTATCCCTTAACCTAGATAAGACCTCACAATGATACCTATAAACTTGCCATCTTCATTCACGATGTCGCCACGTGAAAATCCGCTTCGGCAGCATTCCACACAAGGAAGTCAACAATGAAAGGTTCGGGGCTCTTTACTTATGGCTTGATATGACAATAATTAACTTTAGTAGTTTGGTTACTTGAATTCGCACAACAAGTTGGTTATGAATATAAAAGCTAACAACCTTACGAAAAGCATGATGAGTAGTTAACCAATTGATTCCTAAAATCACATCAAAGGCAAATATTTTCAAAAAGATAAGATCGACAGGTAACGTGAAAATATTTATTTGAATCAAACAAGATTTAAAAATAGTAATGCGAACGAAGGCTCCTACTAACGAAGTTTCAACCAATAAGTCAAAGTTTAACTTCTTCGGAGTCAAATTTAAACGTTGAACACAACTAGGTGAAATAAAAGATTGGGTAGAACTGGTATCTAACACGGTATAGACTTCGCAAGAGCTTATGATTAACTTACCCGTGATAATTTTATTCAGTTCCTCGTCACGAGAAAAAAAATCTCTCTTAAACTACTCGACTTTGGTTTGTCCGGGATGCACCTTTGGTGCCTCCATCTTAGTTGAATTTGTCTTCGGTAAACGACAAAATCGAGCTAAGTGACCTTCTCTTCCACAATTATAACATGCTTTGGACGGCATGGCGCAGTTCGAACTGATGTGTCCCTCTCCTCCGCATTTGAAGCATATGATAGGTGGTCTTTCTCCTTCCTTAACAACGGGGTCTTTGTCTTCGACGCCTTTCCATCATTATTGAATCTTCTTTTCTTGAAATGTCCATTCTTATTGCTTTGACCTCGATTACCACCAAGTGGTTACCATATCCGCCCGTTGATTCCTCCACGCTTGTTGTCACCGCTTTGATGACTACTCTCCGGTATTATAATTTTGCTTACCGCTTCTTTTTAGTTACGCTGACTCGTTATCGCACTCCACTAATCGAGCCCTATTTACAACATCCAAATACAAACACGCTTTATGAGAAATAAGATGTTGATGTATCTCCTACTTCAAACCTCTTAAAAACATTCGCGCCATTCTCTCTTTCATTATCCACCAAGTGGGACGAATCGTGATAACTCCGCAAATTTTGCCTCGTATCATGACACCTGGCCATATTGTTTTGTTCCAACTTGATAAACTCCACCTCCTTCATGTGGCGAATACTTTCGTGAAAGTATTTGTCGTTGAATAGCTCCCCGAACTTCTCCCAAGATATCTTCAAGACAAAGAAGTTGAGTACGCTTTTACCGATTCCCACCAAGAATCTTCCTCTCCCGCAAGCAACATAAAGGCGGCAGAGGGGAACCTTTTGCTCCTGAGCATCCCAAGACATCAAATATCTTGTAATCTGCTTTCTCCATGCTTCCGCCGTAGTGGTTTTGGCTCTCCCTTAAACTCCGGTGGTCCCAGGATCCTTGAATTGTTTAGCGGACCGCCCGAGAGTTTTCCGTTTTTCCCCCACGCTTTTGGATGTAAGTCGCTTTCTCTTGATGTTGCATGAATTCTAAAACCTCTTAAACGCATCTGGTCGTCGTCAAATCGATTAGTGTTATTGTTTACGGAGGATTATCGCCATCCCGTCAGCACATTGTCCCGATTATTGATCCGTGGAGAATCAACATTCTCCTCGTGCTCCATTGCTATTCTCAACATTCTCGGATGCCATTTTTAAACACCGCCACAAAATAAGGGTTAATTGACATGCAACATATTATCACTATACTCCTAATCGACCAATCAAATACCAAATAAACTTAGGTAGGTCATACTAGCGAAGGAATTTCCTATCTCTCCCCTCCTAGTTCTAGTCTCACATCTTAGCCAGGATCATATCCCTAAGCTCGATACCAACTGTGACGCCCCCAAAATTAGGTGTATACATCACCCATCTTTGGTAGCCACTTACATGGTACATAAATTCAAATACAAACTTAATTATACATCTGTCGTGTAACATACGACAATACATAAACCGAGAGTTCTAATAGAATATTGTCATTTAGACAATATCCATACTCAAGGAGTCCTCATTACATTTATTATCACACTATTTAATGTAATAGTGAGGACTACTAATGCTATCTTCGGACCATCACTCTTTTCCCCGACTCGTCCCAATATATATTCTCATTTCCAAGAGAATAAAGGAAAGAAAGGGTGAGCTCAACTAGCCCAAAGAAGAAATATTATAACTAAGATAATGCGTAATAAATTATCAATAGTCTTCAACAATGTTAAACCGATAAAATACAATAGACAACCAGCTTTAATCAAGTGGGAATATGCAATCCATTAAAAGAGTCAAGTAGAAAATAAATTCTACTATCTTTTAGGTTTTAAAAGGTTTTCATAAATTTTTATCACTAAGACTCAGCTTAATGAATAAACTACAATATCTAATCATCCCCGCATCACCTGGTCCAAGGATTTTCATCAAATTATCAATGGTCATGACTATACCCGAATCACCCCGGTCATAATCATACCAAAAACTATCCATCACCGCATTACATGTGCCACCGAGGACTTTTATCACATCATTTATAACAAGCCATGATTATACCGAATGATCCTTGGTCATAATCATACTAAGTTCATCTATGCACGTAAGCCAAAGATAACATAATATAACATGAGGATGATGACAATGACATAATAATTCAATAAAACAAGTTCACGAATTAATTTATTCAGAACTAATAACGCCCATGATCCAACGGATTCCCCTTGAAACTCCCAAATTTGTTCAAAGTCGTAACTTGAGTTTCGGTTGATTCGCAGTGTTCCGTCAGCTAGTAAATTAACGTTCAAGAAGACCCCTGAGGTCTTAAGTTGAAGAATATTTCCATGAAAAAATTCAAGAATGA
Organism: Panax quinquefolius; assembly: GCA_020205615.1. Taxonomy (NCBI): domain Eukaryota; kingdom Viridiplantae; phylum Streptophyta; class Magnoliopsida; order Apiales; family Araliaceae; genus Panax; species Panax quinquefolius. The sequence goes on along the minus strand of CM035169.1, from coordinate 45,879,523 downwards.
TCGAAGAATATTTGCATGAAAAGATCTTTGCCCAAATATCAAGAATATTCTACTAATTTCATGGAGTATAGAAGTCAAAGTTTTAACCAACCGGGTATAATAAAGAATGGAATAACAAAGAAATCACCATGCATGCGGTACATCGCATGATGCAGTTATTCCAATGTAATAATAATAATGTCGTGAAATTCACACAGTCGATGTGAAATTCACAATAAAGATGGAATATTCCAACAGTAATCCAATAAAGATTTTACCAGTCCTGTAAAAACACATGCATGTGATGTTCCAACAGTAATAATAATAAAGATTTTAACTAGGTCCGGTGTAAAACACATGCATGTGATGTTCCAAATGTAATAATAGAAGAATGTCACCAAGTATAGAGTAAACCACGACACAGATTATGTATAGGTATGTCACAGATACAAAGTTTATTCCAATGTAATAATAAAGAATGGAATAACAGAGGGATTTCACCAAGTATAGGGTATGCCACAGATACAAAAGTTATTCCAATGTAATAATAAAGAATGGAATAATGTAAGTTCTCTTCATGAATAAGAAAGAATAACACCCTTTACGGTACAACAAATAATATCCCTTACCTTAGAAGAACCAATATTGGAAAAGTGAAGTAGCGGTAATACTTTTCTTCTTTCTCTCTAGTTTCTCTCTGAGTTTCAATGAATTCGTAAGAAATAATGAAGGAATGAGCTTTCTATTTATAGAAAAACCGAGGGTGGCTCTTGGTCTTAACGAAGGGGTCAAAACGACTTCTTGGTAATATCAAGAGACAACTACTATTTGCGAAGGGGTAATTAACCTCGAACAATCAAGAGGCGCTTAACTCTTGGTAATATCAAGGGACAACTACTATTTCATGGAAGGGGTAATTACTATCGACGAAGGTAATTACTATTGATTTAAGGTAATTACTATTGATTAAATACTATTGACGAAGGTAAATACTATTGACGAAGGTAAATACTATCGACGAAAGGTAATTACTATTCACAAAGGTAATTACTATTCACAAAGGTAAATACTATCGACGAAGGTAAATACTATTGATAAGGTAATTACTATTCACAAAGGTAATTACTATTCACAAAGATAAATACTATCGACGAAGGTAATTACTATTCACAAAGGTAATTACTATTCACAAAGGTAAATACTATCGACGAAGAGACTCTTAGATGATGACATATAGGCCCCCATAAAATAATCAAACTTACCACAAACGCCTCATAATGCACTTTTATATACATCAAGGATTGAAAAATATTACCACAAATCATTTTATTTTTAATCAACACATATTTAATCTTTCAACAATTATTAATCATTTATAACTTGTCGCCTCAATTAATAATATAACATATTATACGATGATAATCTTTGTGACAATAATTGAATCAATAATATAAGAGATATGATGCAAAGAATTATCGTAGTAATAATTGAGTATAGCTAAGTGACTTCTCACGTAAAGATCAATAATCAATACCGTGTGCTACTACGCAACCACGCCAGACATCGCATTTTTACTACCTCTGGTAGTTCAACGCTTTTAACGGTAACACCTCTGCCGTTATTTTTATAGAAAGATAATTTTGTCGCTTAACTACGATAATACTTCCGCTGTGGGGTCCACCACGGATTGAGCCGTCATTTAATATTCCCCGATAAAAAGAATATTCCCCACCAAACGAATATTTTATAACAACTTGCTTACTTTGCAAAATTTATAAATATTACCCACAACTATAACATTATATCAAATTTATTCCATAATATTCAAAAATAATATTTATAGAAAATTCATCTTTATTTATAAAAGTTGGGGTCATTATTATTTGCAATATTGACAATGTCTAGAAGTTTTGTTAAGGAGAGGTTGGTCACCTAATCATGCTGGCGTCGATAGGAGAAAATCCTTATTGGAAAGCCTCCTCTTTCCTGGGAACGACCTGGTTGTTAAATATTGTGAGTTATAATATTAATGATGAATAAATTCGTGTTGATTAAAGATGAAATTGATAGTTTCATTGTGTTGAGATTATTAGTGTGAGTGGAAATCAACATTTATTTCGATAATAATTGATGTCTGGAGGTTATATTGACTAATCGGGTATTCGGGGCATTTTTCATGTCGGAGTACTATTCACGGGTTACTATTCACCCAGTTACTATTCACTCTAGTATTGTTCACTCGGGTATTTGGGACACTTTTCATGTCGAGGTACTATTCATGGGGTACTATTCCCGAAGTACTATTCACGGGGTTTTATTCACCCGAAAAATATATTTCTTTTCTGTCCAAATCATTTTTGGGTACAATATTATTCCATGAGGAGATGTGAAAATTTTTTAGACCGTTGGTTGAAGTTATAATAGTAAATCAATATGGATCGCTGGTTTAAAGTTTTAATAGTAAATCAGTATGGATCGTTGCTTTAAGTTTTAATAGTAAATCAATATGGACCGTCTGCTTAAAAAGTAAATCAATCTGGACCGCTTCATGAATTAGTTACTATTCACCCATTCTCCTATAAATAGAAGCTCATTCGCTTCATTATTTCTTACGAATTCACTTTGAAACTCTGTAGAGAGAAACTATAGAGAGAAAGAAGAAACGTATTATGCTACTTCAGTACTACTCCAGTATTCAGTTTTTCTAAGGTAAGGGATATTATTTGTTGTACTCGTAAGGGGTATTATTCTTTCGTATTCATGAAGAGAGCTTTTGTTATTCCATTCTTATTATTATGTTGGAATAACCTATTTATGCGAAGTACCGCATACATGGTGAAATTCTTCTAATATTCCATTTTTATTATTCGTTTTTAATATCATGTTCTGTATGCGTTTCGCCTTTAACCGTTCCTTCATTTATTATTCGCCACGGAATATCCATACGTGCATTTACGCCGAACCTGGTTCCATTATTTATTATTCTGTTGGGAATAACCTGTCATGCATGCGATATATCATTTACGGTGAATCCTTCTTTTATTCCATTCTTTATTATTCTGTTGGAATAACCTGTCTATGTGGATTACCACATGCATGGTGAATGATTCTTTGTATTCATTCCTTATTAAATTGGGGAAATGATTTTTATATGTGGATTACCGCATGGCGGGTGAAAATCCATTTGTAGTTTCATACATTCTATTATACTCAGTTGGTTAAAGTTTTGGCTTTTATATTCCTTGAAATTAGCGGAATATCCTGAATATTTGTGCTTCATCCAGTATCTTTTCGTCGAAATATTCTTCTGAGCATTCTTGAATTTTTCTCCACAAAGCAGTATCATGTTGACAATTTGGACATTATTGAGTTCAGGATAAATTAACTTATAGATCTTTAAAACTTATTCTTGAACTTGTTTTATTAAATTATTATGTCATTGTCATGATGAGTTATGTTGGTTATTATGTGAAAAAATGAAAGTTTCTTAGAAATCACAAAGGGTTGAAAATCAGATTTTGGTAAAAATGGAGTATGAAATTCAATTGACCATATCTCCTATTATATTTCAAATTTTTAAGTGTGGTCAAGTTCTAGAGTTAGATCTATGAGTTTTCTAACTAATCTTAGTGGAATCACTGGAAAAGGTGTTGTAGATTTTTGTGTGGACTGATTTTAGCAAAGGAGTCAAAAATTGCAAATTACCAAAAAGGCTACTGCCCAGAAGTTTAAAAGGGAATTTTCGGCCACTTAGCTTGTGAAATAAATTTCGACTTTTTGGGACATGAAAATATATGGTATAAAGTACCTCCTGTCCAAAAATGAGCTCATTCCGACTTAAAATGAGCAAGTTATGACTATTTCAATATTTAGGTTTTTTCGACGAAAAATGCTATAACCAAAGTTCTATAACTCTGATGACCATGAAATTTAAACTAGAAGCTCACATTAACATGGGTAAGATCCTGCCAAGATTTGGGAATTTCTGGAGTTAAACTTGAGGTAGCTAATTTCTTAAGGAATTAATTAGAAATTGATTTTTGAAAAATACTTAAGGGAGTTGAAAAATTATAAAAAAATACTTGTTGTGTATGAAATATATGTATATATGTTTGGCCAAAGGATAGAAAAATAACAAGTTGATTTGGTAATTTTTCATGAAAATGGTTTAGTTACGAACATATGAGTTAAATATGTTATGTGAAGTAACAAAATTGGAAAATAGGATTTTATGGCTTGGGAATCCTATATAGGGCATTTGCAGATTTTTGATAAGGGATTTGATCATTGGTGCTGAAATCTTATGAGTATGGCATTTTTGAATGATTAAATGCATTATTTGTTAAAGTATAAACAATTGAAATAAATTGTTTATAAGTTTAAGAAGTGATTAAAATATTGTTATAATATTAATAATATTAGATTATGAGTTTATTAAGTGATGGATAATATTTGGACAAATTTAAATTCTTTAATATTTATCCTTGCTTTCGTTTGATTAATGCTTATATCATTGTCATCATTCTCATGTTTATATTGTGATGAAAGTCATCTTTGGCTTATATGCATAGATGGACTTGGTATGATTATGACCAGTGATTATTCGGTATAATCATGACCGTAATGTGACGAATGATGTGGTGAAAGTCCTCAGTGGCCTGTAGTGCATTGATGGACAGTTTTTGGTATGATTATAACCAGGGATTATTCGGTATAGTCATAACCATTGATGATTTAATGAATATTCTTGGCCCGTAGTGCAGGGATGATTCGATGATGTGGTTTATTTATTAAGCTGAGTCTCAGCGATAAAAGTGATGAAAAATCTTTCTAAATCATAAAAGATAGTAGATTTTATTCTCTACTTGACTCTTTTAAATGATTGCTTGTTCCGTTGCAGTTAAACTTGATGTCTATTGTATTTTATCAGTTTAACATTGTTGAAGGCTAATGATAATTTATTCTGTATTATCTTAGTCATAATATTTATTACTGGGCTAGTTGAGCTCATCCTTTTGCTTTCATTGTTCTCTTTAGGAAATGAGAACGTAGCCGGGGTTAGTCGGGGAATGGAGTGACGGTCCAGATGATAGCATTAGTAGTCCTCACTATTCTGTTAAATAGTGGGACAATAAATGTAATGAGGACTCCTTTGAGTGTGGATATTGTCTATATGACAATATTCCTATTAAAACTCTCAGTTTATGTATTGTCGTATAGTACACGACGGTTGTATAATTAAGTTTGTATTTATATTTTGTTCCATGTATTTGGCGACCCAAGATGGGTGATGTATACCTATTTTGGGGGCATCACAGTTGGTATCAAAGCTTAGGGATATGATCCCTGGCTGAGATATGAGACAAGAACTAGGAGGGGAGATATGGGGAATTCCTTCGCTAGTATGACCTACCTAAGTTTAATTGGTATTTAATTTGTCGGTCAGAGTATAGGGATAATATGTTGCATGTTAATTAACCCTTGTTTTATGATAGTATTTGAAAATGGCATCTGAAAATGCTAAGATAAGCAATGAAGCACATGAGACCATTGAGTTAGCTCAACCAAAAGGTAACGACCAACAACACGATAATAATCATACCGGTGGCAACGACCATCGAAACAATGATAACCATGGTGGGGGAAATTATCATGCCAAGAATGGTAACCATTTCGGTGGTAATCGTGGCAAGGATAATAGAAGTGGAAATTTCAAGGAGAGAAGGTCACCTAGCTCGATTTTTTCGTGCACCAAAGTCAAGTCCAGCTAGGATGGTAGCACCAAAGGCGATACGGACAAAACAAAGTCGGTGGTTTCAGGAAGAGCATTTTTTGTGACTTCTCAAAAAGCGAGTAACCCGAACGAAGTTAGCACGGGTTAGTTAATTATAAATTTTTGTGAAGTCTATACCTTATTAGATACCGGTTCTACCCATTCTTTTATCTCTCTTGCTTGCGCTCAACGTTTAAATTTGACTTTGGAGAAATTAAACTTTGACTTATTGGTTGAAACTTCGATATTAGAAACCTTCCTTACCTCCACTGTTTATAAATCTTGTTGGTTCAAATTGACACTTTCACGTTACCTGTCGATCTTATCTCTTTGAAAATACTTGCCTTTGATGTGATTTTAGGAATCGATTGGTTAACTACTCATCAAGCTTTTTGTAAAGTTGTTAGCTTTCATATTCCTAACCAACCTGTTATGTGAATTCAAGCAACCAAACCACTAAAGTCAATCATTATCATATCAAGTCATAAGTAAAGAGCCTCGAGCCTTTCGCTGGTGACTTCCTTGTGTGGAATGCACCGAAGCCAGACTTTCTATATGCGACGTCGTGAATAACGGTGGCAAGTTGATAGGTATCAATGTGACGTGATATCCAAGTCTTGGATGAGAGTCACAGTTTTGAATGATATTTCTATTGTTAATAAATTTCATGACATATTCTTGAAGACTTCTTAGCCTACCCCTAGAGCGTGAAATTGAATTTTGTATTGACCCTTGTACAAAACTCATTTCTAAAACCCTCAAATATTTTCTTCATCCAAAAAGAACGTGTAATGTGCCAAAGACGTTGGCTCGAGCTGTTGAAGATTACGATCGTACCATTCAATATCATCGTGGGAAAATTGAACGTGGTAGGCGTGGCGTTGAGTAGAAGATAAGATCGTCGTTTATACGAGTGCGATGTTGTTAACACAAAAACTCATTTTGTATAACTTACAAATGATGAAGATAGAGTTAAAGACTCTAGGGACCCACGTGGTGATATCAAATATACGAGTAGAATCGACTTTAATCGATAAAGTTAAAGGCCGCTCAAGCTACACACCCGGAGCTGATGAATGTGAAGAAGAAGGTTCAAGAAGGCGTTATTCTAGAAGCAAGAGTCGATGAAGAGAGGAAATCTCAACCCTCGATTTAATTGGCCCATTTGAAATCCTCAATTGAGTAGGATCTGTAGCTTATAGACTCGTTTTACCGCCAAGTATGTCGCGTGTTCATAACATTTTTTACGTATCGATGTTACGTAATTATGTGAACTGTAACGATCGAGAAATTTGTAATTTAATTTAAATATTTATTGAATTAAATAAATATTTTAAATAATTTATTTATTGAAGAAAATAAATAATTGATAATTGTGGTGAATTAATTTAGTAATTAAATTGAATAATGATAATTTTATTGAAGAATTTAATTTAAGGAAATAATTAAATTAAATCAATTGTTTAATATTTAAGAGAATAATTAAACTAAATGAATTATTTAATTTAATGGAAATAAATAAATTAAATAAAGTGATATTTCTAATTTATTAATTAAATTAGATATATAATTATTTATTAATTATAAGTATAATGATAATAAGATTTGTAAACTAAAGTTATCTAGGTTAACTAAATTAGGGTGTGACACAAAGTAACTATATAATATAAATTATATAATAATAATTTGGTTTGGGAATTATGTGGTTAGCCAACATGGCCTTGTGGCCTTTGGTTTTTTTAACTGACGCTATCTGTTGGGTTTTTACCTGACGTTAGTGGGAGTTAGTATAATTTTTATACGCGTCTTATTTCTTTCCTCACTAAGTCCGAGAGTTGAGAGAAAAAAAGCGAGTAGAGCTTAACAGAGAACTTGAGAGATTGAGAGGAGATCTAAGCAATTTCAGGGTTTAACCAAGTGGATTACCAAGCTAAGTGAAGGTATTTTCTAAACCATAAGATTATATATATATATATATATATATGAGTTTTACGGCTTAATTTGTAAACTCTGTGAATTCTAGTTTTTGTAAATTGTTATTATGTAACCTGTGTATGATGATTATATATAATTATGATGTTAGAGGTTGTAATCAGACATGAATTATATGCGAATTACAGTTTAAAAAGGGGAAAAAATATATGACAGTGTTTGTATTTCTTATATGGCTTGTGAAAAGTACCAATTTTAGTGGCCAATTTGGATGTTAAACTGTAAATTGACGCTTGTATATGTTAGTTTACTAAGAAACGAGCATAACATAATTTGAATCAAGTGTTTTGGCCAAGTTTTGAGATGTCAATTATGATTTTTGTGTAAGAAGTTCAAAAATGGAGTTTTATATGAAAACATGGAATTTTGAGAAATTAAACTAGTTTTAGTTGATGATAAATTGTGTTAATTGGTTGTAAATGTTAGCAAACATGTTTGTAATAGTCTGTACCAATTGTAGATGTTAATTTCACTGTTTGGTGGGTGAAATTCGTGTTAGTTGGGCTAAAAACGACTCTCTGTTCATCTTTGAGTCTGCGTCTGTTCGTGCATTTACCAAAGACAATCAGGCCGGTGCTAAGGCAAAAAAAAACCAACATTGCAATTCAATTCCAAGCCCCAAGCAATTGCTGCCATTTGGGTTTTCTGATTGATGAGCATCGTCATATTGCGACTGGTTAAGGCAAGGGATGGTAGCAAATTGCAAGTTGGTATACTCGAGCCCAAAGCGATGACTTACGCCTATTTGCAGGTTATGTGTATCGGACTTATGTTAGTCTAGCATACACGTTAATGATGTCGAGACATAATATAGACTACAATAACGGGTTGTCATGCGTTATAATACAAAGTGTAAAAGATTTTTAAATAATTGTTAAATAAGTTATAAAATGAAACCAAGTGTGGTGGTTTCAATGTTAGAGGTGAACGATTAAGTTATGTTGGCTTGTAGTGATATTTCAGATTCGTTAAGTGTGTTAACCTATATGATTAGATGCTAAGTTAAGGTTATGACCTAAATGATGGTTTAAACCCGAAAGCTAATATTCATATAACTAATTGTTGTTGCGATTTCAAGGATATATATAGGGTAATTGGAGATTGTTTTACATTTGTGTAGCTTACAAATAAGGCAAGTTCTTTAACCCTACTCTTATAATAATTGTGCAAGTTTCTAAACCTTATCTTTGTAATTGAGCAAGACTATTGATTCTATTCTGATGAATGATTGAATAAGCTCATGTAACCTAATTCATTACATAGAATGAGTTTCACATTCTCATTTCTTGTTATTAGTATTCAAAACATATATTGTTCTAATACATTGATTCAAAAGAGATTGTTTTAATTCCTTGAATATAATACTTTGCATATATAACGTGCTTATTCAGTTATATATTGTTGATATCCGATCTTTGACTTTGATAGCCTTGTTCAGTTATACATTCTTGTACTAAACCTTTATTGATTGAATTTGAATTAGTGTTCTAAAATTCTAGAAACACTGATAAGCTAGTTCCAAACTAAACTTTCTTTAGTGCGGAAATTCTAAATTCAAACTGAGACGAACAACCCTAACATAGGGGATTTTGTACGTGTAACGTTTAGATGTTTCTGCACAATACATGGTACAAAGGGCTGATCCCCCTGAGTACGTTAAGAAGAGTGCATGCGATCTAATGATGACGCTGAGGTTAAGGTAATAATACCTAAACACCGTGGACATAGTTCGTGGTCATAAGACCCTCAAATAATTAAAGCTCGAACTTGTTTTCTATTTTGATTCGTAGAACAAGTTCTTTATTATTCAGTATTCATTGTTCACTCTCATGTTGTTATTATACTATATTTATATCAGTGAGCAATTGTTTGCTCACTCTTGCAATTAAACAATACAGCTAAAGTTGAAAGAGGTGATGATCCATCTATTAGCAAGGCAAAGGGCAACATGTCTAAGTGATGGAGAATTAGTTAAAGTTTATTTAAATACTTGATGTTTTAAGATTTGTTTTATTTTATAATGTATTCCGTAAACTGATGTAATAATTTTAAGGTTAGATTACCTGGGATTTATTTTGAGATTATGATGTAACCCTTTAATGGGAGAGATTATTGTTTAAGTTATTTATTAATGTTTTATCCTTTATTATGGGTAGTTAGATGTAATTATTTTGATAGTGAGCACCAAATTCGGTGGAAATGAAGTACCCGAATTTGGGGGTGTCACAGGTTGGTATCAAAGCCTTAGGTTATGAACCTTAGGTGGGGAAACCTTAGGAAGTAGCCTTTAAGAACTTAGAAAATATAGAGGTATTTAACTTTTATCGGGTTTTAAGGAATGAATTAAGGCATCCATTGAAACTAAACAATAAAAGACATTATGTGCTATGTGTTAATAACTTATGTGCTCGCGAGTATCGATAATGTTAAGTAAAACTTAAAATATTTTGTTGACAGGATGTCTAACGAAGGAGGGTCCAGTCCAGCTAGGGAGGTGATACATCAGGTACCTAGAGATGACGAACCCCGAGATATTCATGTAGTGCAGAAATAGTTGATCCAGGAGGATGAGCCTGTGACCGATCCCGAGGAGGATAGTCCTGAGGAGATAGAGGAGGATGATGATGAGGAGGATCCTGAGGAGTTTCCACCGAACTCCATATCGGCTGAGATGTATGACGCTCTGTATAACCGTAACATAGAGTTACAGGATAATGTTGAGGATCTGAAGGAGATGGTTGAGATGCATCACGTTGCATTGGAGCAGAAGGATGTGGAGATTCAGGAACTTGATTCAAAACTCGAAAACACAGAATGGGATTTAGTTCACACCAAGGGTCAGCATGAAGACCTGTTGGCAGTGAACGAGAAGATGAAAACTAACATGGAAAAGCTGAAAGATGACTTCAAAGAGGAGTCAGCTAAGCGAACAAGAGTAGAGGATGCTTGTATGAAGGCGACTCAACGTTCAGACCGTGCTGAGGCTAAGGTCCAAGTGAAGAAAGCCAAGATGAAGGAGATGGATTATGCTTTTAATTCGGCAATTGATAGGGCCCAAGATCGAGTTCATTATTACCTACCTCAATTTGAAGACTCGTCGTGGTTCGTGATGGATCGTAGGACGGCATATCGCATCATGGAAGAGGAACGTCGAGAAGCCTTACGACGTCTTAATATGAATAGATAGAAAATAAGAGTGATGATAATAATATGTGGTTAATTATGTGACTAAATAAAGTTTTAAATCCCTTATTTAGAGATAAATAAAGGGATAGTATGAGTATGTAATCCTGAAACTGGTTTAGTTTAGGAAAGTGGATGTTTATAGCAGATATACTATCTTTAGTATGTTTAAAACTTTATGAATGAATAAAATATTAGATTATTATTCATGAGTTACTATTCATGAGTTACTATTCACGAGTTACTATTCATGAGTTACTATTCATGAGTTACTATTCACGAGTTACTCTTCACGGGGTACTATTCATGACAAAAATTGATTTCTTTTCGGTCCAAATCATTTTTGATACATTATTATTCTTGAATTTTACTCCACAAAGAAGTATCATGTTGACAATTTGAATATTATTGAATTCTAGATAAATTAAATTATAAATATTTAAAATTTATCCTTGATCTTGTTTGATTGAATTATTATATCATTGTCATCATCATCATGCTTATATTGTTATGAAAGTCATCTTTGGCCCGTAGTGCATAGATGGACTTGGTATGATTATGACCAAGGATTATTCGGTATAATCAAGACCGTAATGTTACAAATGATGTGGTAAAAGTCCTCATTGGCCGGTAGTTCATTGATGAACAGTTTTTGGTATGATCATTACCATAGGTTCTCTTCGGCCAAGGGTGCAAAGATGAATTGTTTTATGGCGTGATCATGACCGTTGATGAAAACACGAATATTGTGACACCCCCAAATCCTGGTACTTTATTTTCTCAAGATTTGGTGTTCACTTAATCAAAACATTCATTTCTAACTACCCAATTATAATAAAATTGAATAATCAAAACCTGCCCATACAGGATTAAACTTAAATAAAAATCTCCCAGGTTATCTAACCTTTAACAACAATCATTCAAATGCAGAAATTTAAATAAACTTCATTACAATCTTTAAATCAAAGTCTGATAATAAAACTATCAAAAATATTACAAGTCTTCATCACTTGTACATTTTTTCCTTCCCTTTGCTAGTAGTAGATTCACCTACCTTCTCTTCTTTAGCTGCAATGAGTTTATAAATATGCAAGAGTGAGCAAAACAATTGCTCACTGAGTATAATATGGAATCACAGGAGTATAACAGTAATAACTGTCAAAATAGATTCATCAAAAGTGAATAGTACTCTATCAATAATAATCAAAAACAGAAATCCCAAAATATGGAAAAATATACATCACTGAGGGTCATAAGACCATGAACCACGTCCACAGTTGCAAGTAATCTTTCAACTCCAACTTTAACAGTCATAAGACTATAAGGACCTCGTACTTAGGGGGATCAGCCCTTCGTACAATGTATTGTGCACAAACATTTTAACGCTTATGCGTAAGTTAACATTTCTACGCTCAAAGCTTCTTAAAACTCTAAAGAAATACGCTCAATATTATAGAAGAAGAATTCTTTGATTCTGGTGTGATTTTTAATTCTAACTAAGCATCCTATTTATAGGAGAATGGAAATGATACTATTTAGAAATAATCGCGGGTTCACAGTGTTGGAAAATTCATGAGCGCAACGAATCGTCTAAATAATTTTCTGAAATCACTATGCAGACACTATGCAAATACTATGCATAATAAAATATAATATATTCTCTTTTTCATAAAAAAACAAAACTAATAAAATATATATATAATCTTAACTTTCATATACGTAACTCCACCTCCCACCCCATTTCAGATTGCATAATTCACATGTGGCCCCACTTTTATAATATTAAATAATTTTTTACCGATTATTTTGAAAAATGGGTAAATGGGAGTCCATAAAATAAGCAAAATTTACATCAAATACTTCATAAAAATCCCCTCAATATTTTTAAAAATATTTTTATTTTTGAATTTTCGAAGTTTGACTTTTTCCGAAAAAGTTAACCCCGACAAATTTTGTGTTTATAGTCTATTCTTACTAATTTCATCATTCCGGACTCAAATATCACGTTCGCGTCTCCAAATTCAACTCCGAACTCAAATTCGATTTTTAATAACATTTATTCATTATTATTATAACTCGCAATATTAACAACCAGATCGTTCCCCAGGAAAGAGGGGGCTTTCCAATAAGGATTTCTCCCTATTAGCGCCCAATTAGGTGACCAAACCTCTCCTCGATAGAACTTTCTAGACATTGTTAATTATGCATATAATAATATGAATAACTCGTTATCTCAATTATTGATTTAATAATATAAAATATTGACAATAATTAAATCAAATAACGTGAGATACTATGCAGCAATTACTGTAGCAATAATTAAATAAAACTGAGGGACTTCTCACGTAAGCATCAATAATCAAAGATATTGTACAATACCGTGTGCTACTATGCAACCACGCGTATTACTATACTTTTATCACCGATTATTTTATGACAACTTGTTTACTTTGAAATTTTTTCACATATCACCCTTAACTTTAACCTTTTATCAATTTAACCATTTAATAAATATAATAATTATAAGAAAATTGAATAATTTTATTTCATAAAATTCGGGGTCTCACAAATATTCCACGACCAAACAAATATTCTCCAACACAATGAATATTTTATAACCACTTGCTTATTTTACAAAATTTGCACACTTTACCCATAACCAAAGCATTATATCAAATTAACACATTATTATTCACAATAATAAATAAAGGAAATTCGATTTTATTTATAATAAGTTGGGGCCTTACAACTTTCACCACAATATAAGCATGAGGATGATGACAATGATATAAGGAATTAATCAAGTGAGATCAAGGATAAATATTAGATATTTATAATTCAATTTATCCAGAGTTCAAGAATGTCCAAATTGTCAACATGATAATTAATTATGGAGAAAAATTCAAGAATGATATTCATGTAAAAATAATTTGAACAGAAAAGAAACCAAATTTGTCGTGAATAGTACTCCGTGAATAGTACCTTGAGTGAATAGTACCCCATGACTAGTATCCCGAGTGAATAGTACCCGAATGAATAGTACCCCGAATGAAAATATTGAAATTTAATAAAAAAGTTCATACCAATATTCCAATGAAAAGATACTAGATGAAGCGCAAAACTTTAGGATATTCTACTAATTTCAGGGATTATAGAAGCAATACTTACCATAGTAAGTTTAGATTTAGGAGTATGAAAAGAAATAATATACGAAACTGCAAATGGATTTTCACCCGTCATGCGGCAATCCGCGTAAACATGATCTTTTTCACAAATAAAGAATGAGTACGAAGGGTTATTCACCATGCATGCGGTAATCCGCATAAACAGATTATTCCCACATATTAAAGAATGAATACAAAGGGTTATTCACCATAAATGCGATAATCCGCGTAGACAGGTTACTCCCGCAAATTAATAAAGAATGAATAAAAAAAATAATATCCTTTACCTTAGTAGTAATTGGATACTGTAATAGTGAAGTAGCAAAATACTTTTCTTCTTTCTCTCTATAGTTTTAGTGAATTTGTAAGAAAGAATGAAGAAATGAGCTTCTATTTATAGGATAATAGACTAAATAGTAACTGATTCACGGATGGTCCAGATTGATTTACTATTAAAACGAACGGTCCGTATTGATTTACTATTAAAACTCAACTGACGGTCTATATTGATTTATTATTAAAACATCAACCGACGGTCCATATTGATTTACTATTAAAACCTCAACTGACGGTCTAAAAAATTAGTACATCTCCGCATAGAATAATAAGTCAAAACTACAATAAACGCCTCATGACAAACCCCTCTATTTATATCAAAAATTGAATAAATATATACCACAAATCACTTATCTTCAATAAACACATTTTTAATCTTTCAACAATTATTCATCATTAATATTATAACTAACAATATTAACAAACATATCATTCTCAAGAAAGAGGGGGCTTTCCGATAAGGATTTCTCCTTATTGGTGCGCAATTAAATAACTCAACTCCTTTCTTCGACAGAACTTTTTAGACATTGTCAATAATGTAAATAATAATATGAATAACTTTGTCATCTCAATTATTTATTTAATAATATAAAATATTGTGCATATGATACAGTGACAATAATTGAATCAATAATATGAGATACTATGCAGCAACTACTGTAGCAATTATTGAATGAAACTGAGTGACTTCTTACGTAAGCATGAATAATCAGAGATACTGTGCAATACCGTGTGCTACTGTGCAACAACGCGTATTATTGTTCTTTTATCACCGATATTTTAATAGTTAACGATAAAAGTTTTGTCGTTATTTTTATAAAATGGTTATTTCTGTTGCTTTCTATATCCGACAGTCATTCCATTGTGGGGGTCCACCAATGATTGTGCCGTCGTACGAATATTTCCTAAAAAAAGAATATTCCCCGACCAAACGACTAATTTATGACAACTTGTTTACTTTGTAAAATTTGCACATATCACCCATAACTATAGCATTATATTAAATCAACACCTTATTATTCAAAATTATATATAGAGAAAATTAAATCTTTATTCATAAAAAGTTGGGGTCTTACAAATAAAGTAAAGATTATGAAGAACCCAATTAAACCTAAATTAGATAAGAAACTCAAAGAAAAAACTCAAATTGACTAGAAATTTTGGAAGAAACTCAATTATACCCAAATAAAACAATGCCATCAATTGAAAATAGACATTACTCAAACAATGGTTTACCTTATTAGAGCTTCATAGATTAATTATTGTGTGGAGCGAAGCATGATTCATCTTTCTTTTTGTGGTTCTAGGAGGAAAAGAGGGAGCCGCATGAATCCAATATTTGACTGACAAAGGCGAATGAGTTTGGACAGAGAATGAAAGAGTGAGTTGTAGGAGAAAGAGATTTCAGTATTTCACGATAGGAAAAAGAGTCCACTGATTTGTAAGGAAAAAGGGGTATAGAATTTTAAAAATGTTATAAAACTTTAGCAAAGTGTAGAAATATATTCTTATAATTGTTGCATAAATTTAGAGAGAATAAGTAAGAGAAAAAGAGAGAGAAACCATTTAGAGAAAATTCTTATTATTTCCTTTAGAATCATTACCTTATATAGGCAATGAAAATGAGGAGATTCACGGGTGAGGAAGGAACACTGGAGAAGAGAAGAAGAAAGGGAGAAGGAAGGGAAAGCACGGGAGTTTCCCTCCCGAAGAGGTAATCCCACCTATGCATTACAACACTTCCCCTGATTACCTACGATAGAAGATTATGTCTCATTAAAAACCTTGTTAAGAAAACCCAGTGGAAAAAACTTAACGAAGAGAAAAAGAGTACATATCTTTTACATAAATATCTTTTAATTGACCGCCTCGTTAAAACCTTTTCAGGAAAAACCCATTGGGATAAAAACCATGACTAAGGAAAAAGAGTAAAGTCTTCCCCTCAAAAGTAATTCATTACTTCTTAATGAAATGTTGTCATAAATCTTTCAGCCGACACATTCCAATCTTTTTTCAAACTTTTGCAAACGTTGCATTTGGTAGCGACTTTGTGAATAAGTAGGATAGATTATCACATGATCGAATTTGATGCACATCTATATCAACCTTCTTTTGTAGCTCATGTGTGAAGAAGAATTTAGGTGAAATATGTTTTGTTCTATCTCCCTTGATGTACCCTCCTCTAAGTTGAGCAATGCATGCAGCGTTATCCTCGTACAGAATTGTAGAAATGTCTTTGATTGATGGTATTCCGCATGATTTTTGAATATGTTGAATAATTGATCTCAACCAAACACACTCTCTGCTTGCTTCATGTATAGCGAGAATTTCTGAGTAATTTGAAGATGTAGCTATCATGGTTTGCTTTGTGGATTTCTAGGATATAGCTGTGTCACAATATGTAAATACATAACCTGTTTGTGATCTTCCATTGTGTGGATCTGATAAATATCATGCATCGGCATATCCAACCAATCGCGACGTTGAATCTCTTGGATAAAATAAACCAAGATCTATACTTCCACGGAGGTATCTCAAAATGTGTTTGATCCCATCCCAATGTCTCTTAGTCGGAGAAGAACTGTATCCTGCTAACAAGTTAACAGCAAAAGTAATATCAGGTCGTGTACAGTTTGCAAGATACATAAGAGCACCTATTGTACTTAGGTATGGAACTTCAGGTCCAAGAACTTCTTCCCTACTTTCTAGAGGCCGAAATGGATCTTTATTAACTTCTAAAGATCGAACAACCATCGGGGTAGTCAAGGGATGAGCTTTATCCATATGAAAGCGATTGAGAATTTTTTCAACATATGTGGATTGATGGAAAAAAATTCCAGATGCTGAATGATCCACTTGTATTCCCAAATAGAATTTTGTCTTTCCAAGATCTTTCATTTCAGATTCATCTTTTAAATAAGTTGCAGTTCTTGTGAGTTCTTCAAGAGTACCTGCAAGATTTAAATCATCCACATATACAACAATGACGGAAAATTCACTTTGTGATTTCTTAATAAAAACACATGGACATACTTAATCATTTATATATCCATCTTTTATTAAATAATTACTAAGTCGATTATACCACATACGACCAGACTGTTTCAACCCATATAATGAGCGTTGTAACTTAATTGAATATATGTAACTGGGCCTTTATGATTCAGCCATTTTCAATCCTTCAGGGATTCTCATATAAATCTCACTGTCAAGTGAGCCATATAGGTATGCTGTTACAATATCCATCAGACGTGTTTCCAAACCTTACATGGTTGCCATACCTATCAAAAAGTGAAAAGTTAGTCCATTCATTACGTACTGGAGAGTATGTATCCTAATAATCAATACCAGGTTTTTGTGAAAACCCTTGAGCTACAAGTCGGGCTTTATATCTCACAATTTCATTTTTCTCATTTTGCTTTCATACAAATATCCATTTGTTTCCAACCGGGATTACACCCAACGGTGTTTGGGCTACTGGTCCAAATACTTCTCTTTTCAATAGAGATTGTAGCTCAGTTTGAATAACATCTTTCCATTTTCGCCAATCTTTTCTTTTCCGACATTCTTCCACATTTTGTGGTTCAGGATCCGTGTCAGGAATCAAAGTAATATCTGATGTATAGAGAAAGCAAATATATCATTAATCATGACTTTGATTCGATCTCATATTTTCTCATCATGTACATAATTTATAGAGATCTCTTGGTGTTCATCTCTTATCCCTTCACTGAGATTTTGAACCTCTTCTGGGGCTATTCCCACTCTTGGAATATGTGCTACTTCTGGAGCGGGTATTCCTTCTGGGATTCCCTTATTTGCTTTTGATTTTTGTGGTACAGTGTCTTTTGCACAAACCGGTCTTCCACGCTTCTAGCGTGGTTTAGATTTTCTATTACCTTATTTGTCAATTCTTCAGGAATTGATTTTTCAATAGGTATTTCTATCCTTGCTAGAGTATTCACTGCAGGTGTATGTTATTTTATCATTTTTCTAGCATCATTAAATGCATCTGGCATTTGATTTACAATATTTTGTAAATAAAAAATTCTTTGAACTTCAATTTCACATTGTCATGTACGAGGATCAAGTGAATTTAAATATGATGCATTCCATGATATTTTAGAGGGTTTCTTATTTAAAATATTCTCTCCTCCTAATGGTGGAAATACAAATTCATTAAAATGACAATCTACATAATGTGCAGTAAAAACATCTCCAGTTAAAGGCTCAAGATATCTGATAATAGAAGGAGAATCAAAACCAATATAAATACCTATTCTTCGTTGGGCTCCCATTTTAGTTCTTTGTGGAGGTGCAATTGGAACATATACTGCACTTCCAAAAACTCGAAAGTGTGATATGTTGGGTATCTGTCCAAAAACTAATTGTAGAGGAGAAAATTTATGAAGAGCTGTTGGTCTTACTCGAATGATGGTTGCAGCGTGAAGAATTGCATTACCCCAAATTGAGGTAGATAAGTTAGCCCTTAATGTGACGCCCCCAAAACAGGTATACATCACCCATCTTGAGTCGCCAGATACATGGTATATAAATTCAAATACAACTTAATTATACAACAGTCGTGAAAATATGATAAAACATAGCTGAGAGTTTAAATAAGAATATTGTTATCTAGACAATATCCACACTCAATGGTGTCCTCATTACAATTATTATCACATTATTCCGTAGAATAGTGAGGACTACTAAAGCCATTTATCCTGGACCATCACTCCATTCCCCGACTCGTCCCAGCTATATTCTCATTTTCTGAAGAGAACAACGAAAGAAAGGGTGAGCTTAACTAGCCCAAAGAAGAAATATTATGACTAAGATAATGCGAATAAATTATCCTTAGCCTTCAACAAAGATAAACAACCGATAGAATACAATAGACAACAAGTTTTAGATCAACAATCGCAGTGAAATAAGCAATCCATTAGAAGAGTCAAGTAGAGCATAAAATCTACTATCTTCTATGATTTAAAAAGTTTTTTCATCAACTTTATCGCTGAGACTCAGCTTAATAAATAAACCTCATCATCGAATCATCCCTGCACCACGGCAAAGGATATTCATGTAATGATCAATGGTCATGATTATACCGAATAATCCCTGGTCATAATCATACCAACAACTGTCCATCAATGAACTACAGGCCAATGAGGACTTTTACCACATCATTCATCACATTACGGTCATAATTATACCGAATAATCCCTGGTCATAATCATACCAATTCCATCTATGCACGTAAGCCAAAGATGACTTTAATCACAATATAAGCATGAGGATGATGATAATGACTTAATAATTCAATAAAACAAGTTCAAGGATAAATTTTAAAGATTTATAATTTAATTTATCCAGAAATCAATAACGTCCAAATTGTTAATATGATACTGTTTTGTAGAGTAAAGAATAATATTCATGTACCAAAAATAATTTGGACAGAAAAGAAATATATTTTTCGGATAAATAGTACTCCGTGAATAGTACTTCGGGAATAGTACCTCATGAATAATACCCCGACATGAAAAGTACCCCAAATACCCGAGTGAATAATATTCGGGGGAATAGTAATTTGGGTGAATAGTAACCCGTGAATAGTAACTCGTGAATAGTACTCTGACACGAAAAGTACCCCGAATACAACACCCATTCTGAGTCGCCAAATACATGGTACATAAATCAAACTACAACTTCAATAATACAATTGTCGTGTAAAATACGACAACACATACTGTGAGTTTAAATACAAATATTTTCTTCTAGACAATATCCACACTCAAATAAGTCCTCATTACAATTATTCAAACACTATTTTACGTAAATAGTGAGGACCGCTAAAAATCTTTCTAGAACCATCACTCAGCACCTCGACTAGTTCCTCGCTATGTTCTCACCTCCCGAGAAAATGGAACAAAAAGGAAAAGGTGAGCTCAACTAGCCCAATAAAGAATATTATGACTAAGATAATATACAACAAATTATCGTTACTCTTCAACAGGAAAAATACGATAAAATATAATAGACAACAAGTTTTAGATCAACAACTACAAATGAAACAACAATCCATTTGAAGAGTCAAGTAGAGAATGAGTTCTACTATCTTCTAAGATTTAAAAGTCCATCATCAATTTTATCCTCAGTAACAACAATCAATATACATCTTTAATCAATATTCATCTTTGCACCACAGCCAAAGATATTCATTTTATATCACCAATTGGTCATGTTCATCTCAACACTGCTCATCTTCGCACTACTACGGGCCAAAGATATTCATCGATTAATCATTCATCTTTTTGTACTACAGCCAAAGATATTCAAGAATATCATCATTTAGGACCGAGGATGATGAAAAATATTTTAAAGAAAACGAATCCAAAGGAGACGAAGGACAAATAGTAAGGACAAATAGTAAGGATTCAGATAACAGTTTATCCAATATCAATAATACTCCATAATAACCAATTTTGAAGTAAAATTCAAGAATAAAGATCAAAACATGGATACAATCAAAGATAGTAACCATAATAGACATCTTGGACAAAAAGAAGAAAATTTCATTTTTCTATGAATAGTCTTGAGATTCGTGAATAATGTCAGTATATCGTGAATAAGTAACTCCGAGACACAAAAAAGATCCAAACTTGATAAAAAGTTCATACCAACATTTCTAAGTATAATGATATTGAAGAAAATATCATTTTAAGAAGAATATAACACCCTTACCTCAAAATATCAAGATTTACGATCGGAATATCGATATAAGGTTTGAAGGAAACTTGCACTGATGAATAGAAACTCACAAAGTATCTAAATACTCACAAAATACACTCAATAATCTAGAGAAAGAAAGAGAGAAAGCTTATGTTTCTGGTGTGATTTTTAATTCTAACTTAGCCCTCTATTTATAGGAAAATGTTAGCAAACTTGACTCGCAACTTTGATTGCTTTACCTGCTACTATTCCCACCCACCACATTTGAAATAAAATTCAGCACATTTCTTCACCAACCACAAGTGGGGCCCACTCAATTCTAGAATTTTCCACCAAAATGCTAAATTCGGATACTTCAACAATTTACAACCAAATACCTCTTAAAATTCATAACAAATCATATACGTTCATTTTTAACGGTTCAAAATTTGTGGACATATACTCAACTTATATATGTATAACATATCCAAAAATTACAACGATCCAACTACGATTAAAAATTATAACTCACGCAATATATCTCAAAAACACCGGTTTAATTTTTAATACCTTCATTCAAACAAAAATACGATAAAACACCTCAACATTAACTCTTTCATTTTTAACCACAATAAATATATCCAACATTTATATCCACATAAAATAAATATTTCCTTATCATATGAATCAATAATTAATTATTCATAAATACTATTACGAATCACATTTATGACAACCGCATAGTTCCTGGAAGAGGAGGCTTTCCAATAAGAATTTCTCCTTCTTCTTGCGCCGCAATTAGGTGACCAAACCTCTCCTTGATGAACTTTCTAGACATTGCCAATAATGCTATCTAATAATATTATTCAAATAATATGAATTATTGATCCGATAATGGAAAATCTTTGTGCAAAGACAATTATTGAAACAACAATAATATAAAATATCAACGCAAAGAATTATTGAATCAATAAAATAAAATATTGAATAAAGAATTCACTGTAACAATTATTGAGTAGTGCCTTCTTTACGTAAGGATCAATAATTCATCAATACTGTGCATCCACACGATTCATCGTATTTTAACCACCGTGTATTCCAACAAAGTTAATGGTAAAAACTACTGCTTATTTATAAAAACTCAAACTTGTCGCTTTTCTTCATCCCGACAATTATTCATTATGGGGCCCACAAATGATCGCTACTGCGTAAATGCGAATATTCCCCGACAAAAAGAATATTCCACGACCAAATGAATATTCTCCGACAACAATGATTATTTTATAACCACTTGCATATTTTGCAAAATTTGCACATTTCACCCATAACCAGAGAATTATACCAAATTAATACCTTATTATTCACAATAATAATTAGAGGAAATTCAATTTTATTTATAATAAGTTGGGGTCTTACACCAAATATATGGTACAGAATACAAATACAACCTTAAATATACAACATGAGCTGTGAGTTTTAATACAAATATTGTCTTACAGATGATTTCAAACTCAAAATAAGTCCTTTATATATTTATTATCACACTATTTTATAGAATAGTGAGGACTACTAATGCTATCATCTGGACCGTCACTCTGTTCCCCGACTAGTCCCTGCTACGTTCTCATTTCCTGAAGAAAATAATGAAAGCAAAAGGGTGAGCTCAACTAGCCCAGTAAGAAATATTATGACTAAGATAATGCAGAATAAATTATCATTAGCCTTCAACAGTGTTAAACTGATAAAATATAACAAACATCAAGTTTAACTGCAGCGGAACAAGCAATCCATTAGAAGATTCAAGTAGAGAATAAAATCTACTATCTTCTATGATTTAAAAGGCTTTTCATTTCTTTTATCACTGAGACTCAGCTTAATAAATAATTCACATCATCCCTACACTACGGCCAAGGATATTCCTTAGTATCACGACCATAAATTATCCATGCACTACGGGACAAGGATATTTGTGTATTCATCAATGGTCATGATCATGCCAACAACTGTCCATCAATGCACTACGGCTAAATGAGGATTTTTACCACATCATTTGTAATATTACGGTCATGATTATACCGAATAATCCCTGGTCATAATCATACCAAGTCCATCTATGCACTACAGGCCACATATGACTTTCAACATATTATAAAGTTTTTACTATGCATAATAAAATATAAAATATTCTATTTAAAATCTAATAAAATAAATAACTTTATAAAAGTATTTTATTTTATATAAAAAGATTTTACTATGCAAACACTATACAGGCACTATGCAAACACTATGCATAATAAAATATAATATATTCTATTTAAAATCTAATAAAACAAATAACTTTATAAAAGTATTCTATTTTATATAAAAAGATTTTACTATGCATAATAGAATATAATATATTATGTTTATAGTCTAATAAAATAGATAACTTTATAAAAGTATTCTGCTTTTATATAAAAAGTTTTCTGTTTTATTACATTAATAATACTAATAAAACAAAATTTATCATCATTATTATAATTCACAATATTAATCGACCGAATTCGCTCCTGTGAAAGAGGGCTTTCCATAAGAATTTCTCCTATCATGCCGCAATTAGGTGACCAAACCTCTTCTCGATGAAAATTCTAGACATCGTTATTATTGCAAATAATAATATTAATAACTTTGTCATCTCAATTATTGATTTAATAATATATAAAAATATCGATAATAATTGAATCAAATAACGTGAGATACTACGCGAAATTACTTGTAGCAATAATTGAACAAACCGAGTGACTTCTCACGTAAACATCAATAATCAATACCGTGTAATCTACGCAACCACGCGTATTATTGTACTTTTAAAACCGGGTGTTTCAACAGTTAACGGTAAAACTTCCGCCGTTATTTTCATAAAATATTTTTGTTATTTTCTCAATCCGACAATAATTCCGTTGTGGGGTCCACCAATGATTGTGCCGTTGTACGAATATTCCCTGTTAAAATGAATATTCCCCGACCAATCGAATATTATATAACAACTTGCGTACTTTGCAAAATTTATAAATATTACCCACAATTAAAACAGTATAACAAATTCATACCTTAATATTCAAAAATGATATTTATAGAAAATTCATCTTTATTCATAAAAGTTGGGGTCTTACAACCTCCCCTTCTTATGAAATTTCACCCTCGAAATTAGGGTACATACCTGGTATGTCGAAGAGGTAAGGATACCTTGATTTCATTTCGATTCTAACTCCTGTGTCATTTCCTCAACATCGTGGTTCCTCCACAAAAACTTTACTTGAGGTATAACCTTGGAGCGTAGAACATGTTCCTTCTTATCCAAGATTTTAACAGGAACCTCTTTATACGTTAAATCTTCCGCTATTTCGTCCGGTTCTAACTCAATAATGTGGTTCGGGTCTTCCACATATTTACGTAACATGGATATGTGAAAAATGTTATGAACACGAGACATACTTGGCGATAAAGCAAGTCTATAGGCCACAGTTCCTACTCGATCGAGGATTAAAAATGGGCCAATGAATCGAGGATTGAGCTTTCTTCGCTTTCCAAATCTCGTAACTCCTTTTCATGGAGCAACACGTAACAACACATGATCTCCAATATCGAATTCTACGTCCTTTCGATGCAGATCAGCATAACTCTTTTGTCGATCTTGTGAGGTTTTTATACGTTGTCGGATCATTTGAATCTTTTTCGTAGTCATACGTACCAACTCCGGTCCCAACAATGTTGCTTCACCCACCTCATCCCAGCATACTAGAGAACGACACTTTCTTCCATACAACGCCTCGAATAGAGCCATGCCAATACTTACTTGATAACTGTTGTTGTAGGAAAACTCCATCAATGGTAAGAACTTGTCCCAACTTTTCTTGAGGTCAAGGACACAGAGTCTTAATAAATCTTCAAGAGTTTGAATAGTCCTTTCCGACTGCCCATCCGTCTGAGGATGATATGACGAGCTAAATCGTAAATCCGTGCCCATAGCTTTCTGCAAACTAACCCAAAATTATGAAGTGAATCTTGGGTTTCGATCAGAAACTATGGATACTGGCATACCATGCAGTTTTACAATTTCATTTATGTACATACGAGCAAGATGTTCAAGTGTATAAGTTTCTCGTATCGGTAAGAAATGAGCAGACTTGGTCAATCTATCAATAATGACCCAAATTGCATCTATGCCTTGAGAAACCTTAGAAAGACCGGTAACGAAATCCTTGGTAATGTGCTCCCACTTCCATTCTGGAATTTTAAGTGGTTGCAATGGACCTTTTGGTACTTGATGATCTGTCTTAACTCATTGACAAGTTACACGCCTTGAGATAAACAGCGTTATCTCTCTCTTCATATTGCTCCACCAAAATGTATGACAAAGATCACGATACATTTTGGTACTTCTAAGATGGAATACAAACGGTGTGTTGTGCGCCTCCATCATGATTTTATACTTTAAATCAGGGTCGTTAGGAACACAAAGTCTGGAGTTGACTCGAAGTATTCCTTCTACATCGATTCTTGGATCCGGCATTGCACCTTCTTGCACTTTCTTCTTCATACGCATCGGCTCCAGGTCTGTAGCTTGAGCAACTTTAACATTATCAATTAAAGTCGATTCTACTCGTATATTCGTCATCATCACATGGGTCCCTGAAGTCTTTAACTCTATCTCCATCCTTTGCAAGTCATATAAAATGGGCCTTTGCGTTGACAATATCGCACTCGTACCCGCATATGATCTTCTACTCAATGCGTCAGCTACTACGTTCGATTTACCAGGATGGTATTTAATAGTATGATCACAATCTTTCAGCAGTTCAAACCAACGTCATTTTTGCATGTTGAGTTCCTTTTGAGTGAAGAAATATTTGAGTCTTTTATGATCCGTAAAGATCTCCACTTTCTCCCCATACAAGTAATGCCTCCAAATTTTAAGTGCGAAGACAACAGCTGCCAACTCTAGATCATGAGTAGGATAATTTCTCTCATATTCTTTGAGTTACCTAGAGGCATAGGCTATGACTTTCCCATGTTGCATGAGAACACATCCTAACCCTTTGCCTGATGCATCACTGTAGATGACAAATCCCTCCGAGCCAGATGGTATTGTCAGAACAGGTGCTGAAATGAGTCTCCTCTTGAGTTCTTAAAAATTCTTCTCATTCCACGTTCTAACCGAATTTTATATCTTTCCGAGTCAGCTGAGTTAATGGAGTAGCGATTCGAGAAAACCCTTCCACGAATCTCCGATAATAACCAACTAATCTGAGAAAGCTACGTACTTCGGTCACTGATTTAGGTTGCTCCCAGCTTTGAATAGCTTCAATCTCTGTCGGGTCAACAGATATTCCATGACTTGATACTACGTGCCCAAGGAATGTTACTTCCTCAAGCCAGAACTTGCATTTCTTTAACTTGGCATAAAGCTTGTTTTCACGAAGCTTTTGGAGTATCAGCCTCAAGTGTTGCTCATGATCTTCACGACTTTTGGAATATATGAGGATGTCATCAATAAAGACAACCACAAAGTGATCCAAATATTCCTTGAATACTCGGTTCATCATATCCATGAAGGCAGCAGAAGCATTAGTCAATCCAAAAGACATGACTAAGAATTCATAATGCCCGCATCGAGTTCTCAAGGCGCGATTTTTGGAATATCCTCGCTTTTAACCTTCAAATTTGATGATATCCGTAACAAAGATCGATCTTTAAAAAGAATTGTGCTCCCTGCAATTGGTCAAACAAGTCATCAATGCGAGGTAACGGATACCTATTCTTGATGGTGACATGGTTCAATTCCCGGTATGACATACAAAGTCGCATACTCCCATCTTTCTTCTTCACGAATAGAACAGGAGCACCCCAAGGAGACGTACTTAGGGACGAATGAAACCAATGTCTAACAATTCCTACAATTGGGTCTTTAACTCCTCAAGTTCAATAGAGCCATTCGATATGGGGCTTTGGAAATGGGTTTTGTCATCAGTTCCGTGTCGATACAAAATTCAATTTCACGCCTGGGGTAGCTGCCAGAAGTTCTTCGTGAATACGTCAGAAAATTATTAACAATAGAAATATTATTCAAATCGGCGTATTTTTGTTTAAATCGTGACATGAGATAAGAAAGCTCGACATCCGCTTTTTAATAAACGAATAGCTTTATGGCTTGAGATGAAAGTGATTGATTTTAATGGTTTAGTTGCATTGAATTCAGATAATAGGTTGGTTAGGAATATGAAAGCTAACAACCTTACAAAAATAATCAATTTTTGCATGATGAGTAGTTAACCAATCAATCCCTAAAATCACATCAAATGCAAGTATTTTCAATGAAATAAGATCGACAGGTAATGTGAGGGTACCGATTTGAATCAAACAAGACTTATAAACAGTGGATGTAATGAAGGTTTCTCCCAACGGAGTTTCCACAAATAAGTCAAAGTCTAATTTCTCTGGAGTCAAATTTAATCATTGAGCGCAAGTAGGAGAAATAAAAAAATGGGTAGAACCGGTATCAAATAAGGTATAGACTTCACTAGAGTTTATGATAAGCTTACCCGTGATGACCTCGTTCGGGTGTCTTGCTTTTGGGGAGGTCACAACAAATGCTCTCCCTTGAACAACTAGTTTTGACTTGTCTGGGACGGTATTTTGTGTCACCGTTCCAACTGGATTTATCTTCTGTGCACGACAAAATCGGGCAAGGTGACCTTCTTTCCACAATTATAACACGCTTTGATGGCATCATGCGCTTTGACCGATATATCCTCCCTCCGCATTTGAAGCATATGATAGGTGGTCGTTCTCCTTCCTTAACTACAGGTTCTGGTGCTGACGTCTTTCCATCATTGTTGAATCTCCTCTTCTTGAAATGTCCACTCTTATTGTCTTGGCCATGATTACCACCGAAGTGGTTACCATTTCTGGCATTTTGATTCCCTCCACGTTTGTTGTCACCGTTTTGATGACTGCTACCACTGGTATTATCTTTTTGTCGACTGCTTTCTCTTGGTTGATTTGACTCGTTATCGCGCTCCAATAACTGAGCCCTATTAACAATATCTGAATACAAACACAGTTTGTGAGAAATTAAGTATTGACGTATCTCGGGTTTCAAAACTCTTAGAAACATCTGCGCCATTCTCTCCTTCATTATCAACCAAGTGAGACGAAAACGGACAACTTAGCAAACTTAGCTTCCGACTACGACACGATCCTATTGTTCTGCTCTAACTTGATGAACTCTACCTCTTTCATGTGATGAATACTTTCGGGAAAGTACTTGTCGTTGAATAGTTCTTGGAACTTCTCCCAAGACATCTTCAATGCGTTAGGTTAAGTACGCTTTACCGATTCCCACCAGTAATCTGCCTCTCCTCGCAACATAAAGGTGGCAAAGGGAACCTTTTGCTTCTCGGAGCATCCTAAGACATCAAATATCTTGGTTATCTGCTTTATCCACGCTTCCGCCTTAAGTGGTTGTGGTTCTCCAATAAACTCACGTGGTCCCAGCTCCTTGAACTATTTAGCGGTGACCGTCCGAGAGTTTCCAGTGTTTCCACCTACATTTGGACAGGAGCCACTCTCGCCTGATGTTGCATGAATTGCATAAAGCCTCTGAACATTCCATCATTCATCATTTGGTCAGTGTTGTTGTTTTCATGAGGATTGTCGCCTTCGTGATGCACATTATCCTGATTATTGATATGTGGAGACTCAACGGTCTCCTGTGCTTCATTACTATTCTCAACATTCTCGGATGTCATTTTCAGATACTGCCACAAAACAAGGGTTAGTTATCATATCACATATTATCCCTATACTTTGACCGACCAATTAAATACCAAATAAACTTAGGTAGGTCATACTAGCGAAGGAATTCCCCGTCTCTCCCCTCCTAGTTCTTGTCTCACATCTCAGCCAGAGATCATATCCCTAAGCTTTGATACCAACTGTGACGCCCCCAAAATAGGTAAACATCACCTATTCTGAGTCGCCAAATATATGGTACAGAATACAAATAAAACCTTAAATATGCAACATGAGCTGTGAGTTTTAATAAAAATATTGTCTTCTAGACAGTATTCAAACTCAAAATAAGTCCTCTATACATTTATTATCATACAATTTCATAGAATAGTGAGGACTACTAATGC
The DNA here is from genome assembly GCA_020205615.1 of Panax quinquefolius. Lineage (NCBI taxonomy): Eukaryota > Viridiplantae > Streptophyta > Magnoliopsida > Apiales > Araliaceae > Panax > Panax quinquefolius. The sequence goes on along the minus strand of CM035169.1, from coordinate 45,850,208 downwards.
TATCATCTGGACCGTCACTCCATTCCCCGATTAGTCCCTGCTACGTTCACATTTTCTGAAGAGAACAATGAAAGTAAAAGGGTGAGCTCAACTAGCCCAGTGAGAAATATTATGACTAAGATAATGCAGAATAAATTATCATTAGCCTTCAACAGTGTTAAACTGATAAAATATAACAAACATCAAGTTTAATCAAGTAGTGAACAAGCAATCCATTAGAAGAGTCAAGTAGAGAATAAAATCTACTATCTTCTATGATTTAAAAGGTTTTTCATTTCTTTTAACGCTGAGACTCAGATTAATAAATAATCCACATCATCCCTGCACTACGGCCAAGGATATTCATTAGTATCACGACCACAAATTACCCATGCACTACGGGCCAAGGATATTCGTGTATTCATCAATGGTCATGATCATGCCAACAACTATCCATCAATGCATTACGGCCAAATGAGGATTTTTACCACATCATTTGTAACATTACGGTCATGATTATACCGAATAATCCCTGGTCATAAACATACCAAGTCCATCTATGCACTACAGGCCACAGATGACTTTCAACATATTATAAACATGAGGATGATGACAATTCAATAAAATAAGTTCAAGAATAAATTTTAAAGATTTATAAATTAATTTATCCTGAACTCAATAACGTCCAAATTGTCAACATGATACTGCTTTGTGGAGTAAAATTCAAGAATGCTTAGAAGAATATTTCCATGAAAAGATACTGGATGAAGCGCAAATATCAAGGATATTCCACTAATTACATGGAGTATAGAAGCCAAAACTTTAATCAACTGAGTATATTAAAATATATGAAATCGCAAATGGATTTTTGCCGCCATGCGGTAATCCACGTAGACAAATTATTCCAATAGAATAATAAAGAATAGAACCAGGTCATACGTAACCCGCACAGACAGGATATTCTAACATAATAATAAAGAATGGAACCAAAATCAAGGCCAGAATCCGCATGCATAAGATGTTCCAATAAAATAATAAAGAATGAAATTACAACAATTCACCGTATATGCGATAGATCAAGACAGATAGGTTATTCCAATGTAATAATAAAGAATGGAATAACGTAAAGAATTTCACTATGATGCGATTTCTTGATGTATGCTTTATTCTAACATAATAATAAAGAATGGAATAACAACCCTTACGAGTATTGAAAGAAAATAACTCTCTTCATGAATATGAAAGAATAATACCCCTTACGAGTACAACAAATAATATCCCTTACCTTAAAAAGAAAAGTATCATGAATTTGGTAGAGTGCGAGGATATTCTCAAGAAAACTCAGCACTAATTTCTATGCTCAAAGCTTTCTTAAACACTAAAGAAATACACTCAAGATTATAGAAGGAGAATTCTCTAAACTTCTTGTGTGATTTTCAATTCTAACTAAGCATCCTATTTATAGGATACTGGAAAGGATACTATGCTGCACTATGCAATAAAATATAATATATTCTATTTATAATCAAATAAAATAAAACTTTATAAAAAGTATTCTGTTTTATATAAAAAGTTTTTACTATGCAAACACTATACATGCACTATGCATAATAAAATATAATATATTCTATTTAAAATCTAATAAAATAAATAACTTTATAAAAGTATTCTGCTTTTATATAAAAAGATTTTACTATGCAAACACTATGCAGCACTATTATGCAAATACTATGCATAATAAAATATAATATATTTTATTTAAAATCTAATAAAATAAATAACTTTATAAAAGTATTATATTTTATATAAAAAATTTTACTATGCAAAACACTATGCATAATAGAATATAATATATTCTATTTATAGTCTAATAAAACAGATAACTTTATAAAAGTATTCTGTTTTATATAAAAAGTTTTTCTATTTTATTAAATTAATAATACTAATAAAACAAAATTTATCATCATTATTATAATTCACAATATTAATCGACCAGGTCATTCCCAGGAAAGAGGGGGTTTTTCAATAAGAATTTCTCCCTATCATGCCAAGAATTAGGTGACCAAACCTCTCCTTGATGTAAATTCTAGACATCGTTAATATTGCAAATAATAATATTAATAACTCTGTCATCTCAATTATTGATTTAATAATATATAAAAATATCAACAATAATTGAATCAAATAACGTGAGATACTATACAGCAATTACTGTAGCAATAATTGAACAAACTGAGTGACTTCTCACGTAAACATCAATAATCAATACCGCGTAAGCTACTATGCAACCACGCCAGACATCGTACTTTTTTAACACCGGGTGTTTCAACAGTTAACGGTAAAACTTCCGCCATTATTTTCATAAAATATTTTTGTCGTTTTCTCAATCCGACAATAATTCTGTTGTGGGGTCCACCAATGATTGTGGCATTGTACGAATATTCCCTGTTAAAACGAATATTCCCCGACCAATCGAATATTATATAACAACTTGCGTAATTTGTAAAATTTATAAATATTACCCACAATTATAACATTATAACAAATTCATACCTTAATATTCAAAAATGATATTTATAGAAAATTTATCTTTATTCATAAAAGTTGGGGTCTTACACTTCTCTTCTTCTTTCTATCTATAATTTCTCTCTATAATAATTGCTCTATAGCTTTAGTGAATTTGTGAGAAATGAAAGAAGAATGAGCTTCTATTTATAAGAAAATATAGTTTCGATAATTGCACGTTTTGGGGCTCGAAATATTATAGTATAATACCTTCCTATTTTCCTTCATTTTTAATTTAGTCCTGCAAGTATTATCAAATTTGCACCACCTCCCCTAATAGTAAATCATGTGAATTAATAGTAAATCATGTGACTCAATAGTTCTAAACATATGAAAAAAATAATTACAGTATAGTACCTTCATCTATACCTCCATTTTTAACTTAGTCATGCAAGTATTATCAATCTTGCACCAACTCCCCTAATAGTAAATGAATGTGAATCAATAGTACACACATGTGAACAAATAGTTATAATCATGTGAATCAATAGCAATTAATTACTCATTTATCCGGTTAATTACCCGATTGGTCAATATAACCTCCAGACATCCATTATTATCGAAATAGATGTTGATTTCCACTAACACTAATAATCCCAACACAATGGAAATATCAATTTCATCTTTAATCAACACGAACTCATCATTATTATTATAACTCACAATATTTAACAACCAGATCATTCCCAGGAAAGAGGGGGCTTTCCGATAATGATTTCTCCTTATTGGCGCGCAATTAGGTGACCAAACCTCTCCTTGACAGAACTTTTAGACATTTTCAATATTGCAAATAATAATATGAATAACTTTGTCATCTCAATTATTTATTTAATAATATAAAATATTATGCAGATGATACCGTGACAATAATTGAATCAATAATATGAGAGATATGATGCAAAGAATTATCGTAGTAATAATTGAGTATAACCGAGTGACTTCTTACGTAAGCATCAATAATCAATACCATGTGCTACTACGCAACCACGCCAGACATCAGATTTTTACTAACGGGTAGTTCAACAGCTTTAACTAAGTAAAACTTTTTATTTATTTTTATAAAAAGTTAATTTTGTGCTTTTCTAAATACGATAATACTTTCGTTGTGGGGGTCCACTAATGATCGTGTCTCATTCATCTAATATTTCCTGTTAAAACGAATATTCCCCGACACAACGAATATTTTATATCAACTTGATTTCTTTGCAAAACTTTCAAATATCACCCTTAACTTTAACCCTTTATCAATTTAACCATTTACTAAATAGAATGATTATAAGAAAATTAAATACTTTCATTTCATAAAATTCGGGGTCTCACACTTAACATTAATGGTCGTGCAATTAGTTGAAGTCTTTTTATTAAAGATTCAGCTAAACCATTCTGTGTATGAATATGAGGAACAGAATGCTCAATGGAGATCCCAATAGTCATACAAAATCATTGAAAGTCATTGATGAAAATTCAGTTGCGTTATCAAGTCGACTTGACTTGATTGGAAGATCCGAGAACTGAGCCCGTAACTTGATTATTTGAGCAAGAAGTTTTGAAAAGGCAAAATTTCAAGAAGACAGAAGACAAACATGAGACCATTTTGTTGAAGCATCTATTAAAACCATGAAATATCGAAATGGGCCATACAATAGGTGAATAGGTCCACAAATGTCTCCTTGAATTCTCTCTAAAAATTTTGGGGCTTCTTTATAAACTTTTACTGGTGATGGTCGAACAATTAATTTTCCTCGAGAACACGCAGCACAAGGATATTCACTACTAGGAAAAACCTTCTTATTTTTGAGAGGATGACTAGTAGAATTTTCAATAATGTGACGCCCCCAAAATAGGTATACATCACCTATTCTGAGTCGCCAAATACATGGTACAGAATACAAATACAACCTTAAATATACAACATGAGCTGTGAGTTTTAATACAAATATTGTCTTCTAGACAGTATTCAAACTCAAAATAAGTCCTCTATACATTTATTATCACACTGTCAGGAATAAGCATGTGAATACAATTCCTATTTATATATGATTTGATTATGATATATATATATATGTATGAATAATATGCAAGTATGCTTGCATTAAGAAAAGCTGTAAAGTCCTTTGATAGATGATAGAAGTATATGTACAAGGACTTAGAATGAATTGATCAAATATGTTAGGTTGATCCTACATAAGCAAAACAGTTTTGTAAAGTCCTTAAAAAGAAATGATGTACAAGGACTATAAATATAGACAGATCAAGCTTGTTAGGTTGATCTTATGATGTAATAGATAAGCTAGTTTGATCATCGAGCACTGCACTAGAAGTCGTAGTCTGCCAGGTGAGTCAAGGATAACTCGAGAGCTATCGAGGCAGGATAGGAGTATACAAGATAGTAGATCTCGGAGTTCGTAGACTACCAGGGGAAACGAAGAAGGATCGTAGTGTATCGAGTAGAGTTTCCTCGGGATCGTAGTGTGCAAGAAACGTAGACAACACTCAGAGTCGTAGAGTCTACTGATGCCAAAGCCAAGTCAAGGATCGTAGATCACACTCTGAGTTCGTAGAGTCTATTGATTACATGCAGAGATCGTAGTCAAGCAAGATCAGATGAAGATAACAAGCACAAGGCGTAAATCGTAGTGTCAAGATCTCGATCTCGGGATCGTAGTGTTCTCGCACATGTCGGGTCAATCGTAGAGTGCGTAACTACGATCTAAGAAGAAGTGCTCACAATGCCAAGGATGAATCGTAGAGCATATACGGCCTCAACAAATGAGCACTCCTGAACATCCAAAGGAACGAAGCCTCCGGTTCAAGCCGCAAGTCGCATCCAAGAAAACCAGATAAAGACTCAACGAATGGCATGCGCAGCTAACAAGATCTCAAAGACAAACCCAATCAAGATTAAGATTGAGGTGCAAGGCCATTCGTGATGAAGTCTTCCAAAAGGAGATCCAAAGAAGACTTCAGAAGTTGACTAAGGAAAGTTAACTTATGCAGTAGCTATCAAGTGAATAGAAGACAACGATCTTGGAAGCAACCAAGATCAGTAGTGTTTGCCAAACAAAGAAGGAACTGATGGAAGGTGAACCGAGATACCGGTCGACCTCACCAAGAGCAAGGCTAAAGTGATTAAGTTTAGGGTCGGGCCATCATGATAAGTGAACGGAGATCACAAGGAAAAAGCAAGTCGGACGCCGCCACAAATCAAGTGTCTTGATATTCTGTAAGGGGACCGAGCAAGGAATTAGGCCATCGGTATCTTAGAATAGTCGAAGCAAATAGAAGAATCAGAGCACCGCACAATACAAGGAAGAGGTGTTCTATCGTGAAGATCCAAGCAACACTCTTCAGTGATCGTAGTGTTAACTCTACTAGTCAACGAAAGCAACACTCAACAAGACACTACGATCGTGTCCTTGAAGACATGCATCGTAATCGTAGAGTTTGAATACCAAGACCAAGCATTGGCAACGGTTCAATCAAGGGTAATATTCTGACAAGTGCTTATTGAGAGCATCAATGCAATAGACAACCTCGATCGAGGAATCGTAAAGAGGTAATAAAGTCTTCGACCGCCCAAGACATTAAAGTAATACATCCGACAGGTAGGTAAAATAAAGGATCTGCAATACAAAAAAAAAGTATGACAAGTCACATCAAGCGCCTACATCAAGCAACTTGAGATCTGTGAAGATATTTGAATAGCCTTCAACTACATACTTTCCAATGGAAGGATCAAAGGAGTATAAATGAGAAAGAGCTTCAAAGATCAAAGGTCACTGAGTTGTTTGGCTTGGAGAAAAGGTGGACTGATCTAACCATGTGATAGTGAGTCCGAAGGCTCACTCTAAGATCCACCAAGAACACTAAGAAGTTAGATCAAGAAAGAAGTAGAAGTGTGAGTTCTACTATGTAGAAGTGAGAGTTCAACTACATGAAGAGTGTTCTGAACTGCCGAGAGAAAGGAGAGCATCATGCCATCTGGATGTCCATCATGGGAAGACTCTAAGTACAATAGAGAAGAGCCTACAGTCATCTTAGCAAGTTCATCATAAGAAGGCATCGAGTAGTAAGAAGGGAGATCACAAAATCCATCTTGGTGTCAAACATGAGAAAGCTTCTAAGTACCTAACAGAAGAGCTTACAGTCATCATAGAAGCCTCTCATGTGCAGCCATCAAGTACCAAGGAGAATGATCTTCAAGGCAGTTCATCAAGGGGTCATCCGGAGTAGTTGGGCAACCTAAGAAGTCGAGCATCATGCAACACTCAACCGCTTCTTCAAGGATGATCAAGAAAAGTCGCTAAGGATAAGATGTTCAGAGAGCATGAAGACATCTAAGCAACTCAAAGAACAACTCCAACAACAACAAACAAACAACTCAACAAAGCCAGGTGGCGAAGGGTCCTCATCCAAAGGGACTAAATGAAGCAGGGCTTCGAGGGGTCTCTGTCCAGAGACTAAACGGGGTTCCAAGCTCATTGGGTCAAGAGTTCCTAGGGAACTAGAGAAGTCCCAAGGTCACCGGCCTTGAAGAGTTCTTAGTGAATCAAGTCCCAAGGTCACCGGCCTTGAAGGAATCTTAGTGATTCTGTGGCCGCCTTTCCTTAGTGGAAATCTCGCTAGTTGAAAGCGTAAGAGTGGATTAGATCTCGAGTCTCCGAACCACTTAAAACCCTCGTGTTTTTTACATTATGTCATTTACATTATGTACTATAACTCAACCTGCTATGTATGTTTTAACCGCTACAACTAAACTTAATCTATGAACAATGTATGTATGATTATGGATATATCAATGAAGGGATCTTTTACTTATTCCGATGTGCTTAAAAGATTCTTATGTTTGTCATATGTCAATTATGAACAAAATAATATAAACCGTAAAAAGTCTTTGAAAGAAAAGGATCTATTCAACCCCCCTTCTAGATCTATCAGCCCTCAGAGAACTAACAATTGGTATCGTAGCAAGTTATCATGCTATATTCAAAAGCTAATCGCTTTGAGTCCGATCCTGTGCTAACATTGTTCTAAACTTAGTTTAGTAGTAAGTAACTTGTTATATGCGTAAGAGCTCACACGTTGGAAATATTGTGTATAGTAAAATGTGTATACACAAGAAAGTCGCTTCAGATCGGTCCATATCCTCGATTGTTATATCAACAAGACCAATCCTAGCCTGCAGTCAATCTTGTAGTCTGAAGACCAGACGAAAGAGTGAGAGCTCAAGAGACATCAATGACAAAGAATAAAGCATCCACCAGTCTGAAAGATGAAGAGGTCATACATGCTAAGAAATGCTGATCAAGAGGAGAAAAGAAGATCTTCTCAAACTTATAAGTGACCAACCAGCAACTAGGTGATATCTTTGTAAGCTCAAAGATGTCAAAGACCTTAATGCTAAGATTCTCTTGATCTACATCTTCAAGACCACGACTGATTGATTAAAGGCCAACAAAAGCAACAAGCTGAAAGGAGCAAAAGTAAAAGCTATGCACATCAATACCGAACTCAAGATATCTAAGGTAAATGGTCATAAGTAATCGACAAGAAAAAGGTACTGCCTCACCGTTATAATTGTATACATCAATTGCACCATCTTATGAACTATATACAGTATTCTGTCAAGAAGTCATAATCTACCTAAAAAGGTGAAGAGAGAAAGTAGCCTGAAGATGGAAAATTCAAATGACTACAAACTTTCTCTCCAACCAAGTTTTAGGCTGAAAATGACATCTTGAAGAAAATCTAAAATAGGTCATAAGAGTATCACAGACCAAATGAAATTTATGAGAAGTAATCATTGTTGGTGGGTTAGTATGTATGTACAAGCCTATGTTCTCAGTGTTTAATAAACACACAGAGTATGATCAGTTCTACAAGAGGATCTTGCTGATTTGTAGAAACTGATCACCTCCATAAATCAACTAGACACTCATAAATCGTAGAGTTGATTCCCACTCTATGAACACTTAAACATTGTGAATATAATCCAGTAAATGATGAAGCCATCATTGATAAAGAATGTGTTATTGAATGTCATATCCTACACACACTCACCATCATGCATCTCAAAATGTATTATCTTAAGATAGTTGCATGCATGAATATGTCTGTTGGTGATAAATATGATGATTATCCAAATAAGAGGAACAGGGGTTTAGACAACTAATTCTAAGCAGACCCATTTAATCATGGGTACCAAAAGTAGAAATATATTTAAACTCCGCAGTACTTACTTAGTCAATCGACCACACTAAGGAATGATGAAGCGAAGACTTGATCACCAAGAAGACTCAACCAAAAAGAAGGCTAAGGACAATTCGTAGATGATTCGATAGAGTTCCTATCCGTCCAAGCTCGTCTTTGAAAAACCCTCTCGAAGCTAACCGTAATGGAGCTCACATGGCTGCTAATCTGAATATGCAAGACTGTCTTCAAATGAATTTGAAGAAGTGGGAATCACATCTATCTGGAAAGACAAAGATCAATAATGGGGAGCAAAGTGATCCATTAAGGAATAACAAAGACTAATAAACCTCAAGAGATGTACCACCGCAGAGTCCCAAAACTTTGTGGCTGATGAACCAAATGAAGATCCATAGTCAGTAGGAACGTCTCAAAACGTACTACTGATAACCCTTCAGCCATCCAATCCATAATCATGAAGTGCCTACGATTAAACATATGATCGTAGTGTAAGAGCAGGAGGACACCACGATTTCAGTAATGCAGATATCTAGAGCTGGTAGAAGACCTCTCCACCAGAAAAGGTCTAATGAGATGTTATTGCAAATCATTGCCATAGCACTTCATCTGGAAAGCGCCTCGTGGACAAACCCAACCCCTTAGCTCACTCTAAGAGGTCAGCCTTCTTAAGCTACCTTATCCAAGAAGGAATGCTTGATCTAGTTCATCTCAAAAGAACGAAGTCAGTCAACGATCGTAGAGTTGAGTTGAAGAGGACTAAATGATCGTAGTGCAACCTCAGCGATCGTAGAAGACAACTCAACGATCGTAGTCCTACCAAAGGGTACACCAGTTCACAAGGAATCGGAAGAATGAGACATCTGCTAAGCCATTCAAGTTTAGGAGATAAGTTCGAATACATCGTTGATTCACTGCTTTGCGTGAAAGTAAGGAGGAAAGACAAAGCCATCCACGCAAAGATCTCTCTAAGTTGATCGTTGAGTCAACAAAAGGAAATCGTAGAGTCTATAAATGCCTCATCATGCTACTTTCTACTTAATCAAAAGGTCAACTACCAAAGCCACGCCAATTAAAACGTCTAACTCTTCTAAAAGAAAAATATCTAACCGAAAAGTTATGGGGAGTTACAACAAGATCGGGCAACGTGCAACCAATGAACTACCGACACATCACCGATTATGCAGAGTTAGAAGGAACCATTAAAGATAATTTCAAATCACAGACAAGCCACCAAAAGCTATGAACCTTTCTCCTCCCATTTTCAAACCCTAGAATCCTCTCAAGAGCCAAAATCGCTTAACTCTCCGTAGCCTTACCAAATCACGCATACCATCTCACATAAACCTCTAAATCAAACACCCACGCCTTTGAACTATTCAAATGGAGAACTGCAAGTTATCACCCAAGATTCACTTTCGTAACCAAATTGTTTGAGAAATTTGAGAAGAAGTTCAGTGACATACTTGAACTCATGAAGAAAGTCGGGTTTTCGTAATGCCTCGAGGCAAGTACTCGTGTGTACATCGACCTAGTTAAAGAGTTTTACTCAAACGCTCTCCATAAACTCGAACTCGTCTACCAAGGTTAAAGGTCGACTCAAGTCAAAATCCTCTAACTCAATCAATGCCAAGGTTTTCCTAACCAAGGGTCAAGAACCTCAAGATGTCAACACCGAACAAGCAAAGGAGTTGATGGGGTACCAAAGAAACCCTAGTTTCAAAGACATGAAGAAGAAGGAGTTTCAAGAATATGAGTTCCTCAATAAATTGTTGGAAAATGCATACTGTGCAAAAACACTGCACATAATACAGTGATTGACCAACAGTTGAAGATAATGTCAGCAATAATTCTGAAGAAACAAATTGACTTTGGAGCTATCTTGTTAGATCAAATCTCCAAGTGGGTAGAAAAGGCTGAGAAGAAGAAATCCACTGAAAAGCCCCTGACCAAGGTGTTTCATGGAAGGCTGCTGAGTATCATACTGAAGAAGAAGCTAGGAGGGAAAATCAAGGATGATGAGGGGGGAGCCTTGAATGTGCACAAAGTGATGTCTCCACAATTATTTGAGAACTGGAAGAAGAACCCCAAGGAGAACAAAAGGCTGACAGCTGGGAGTAGTAGTAGAACCTCTGCAAAGAAGAGAAAGATAGTAGAGGCAGAGAGCTCTGAGTCTGATAATTCTGAAGCAGCAGAAATCACACCAGCAAAGAAGAAATTAAAAGCTGTGAAGAAAGCTTGTGATGTGAAAAAAGCCCTGGCCACACCAAGGAGAGTCTCCTCTCTGAACAAGAACAAAGAAGAAAAGGTCCTAACTGCTGAAACAACAAAGAGAAGAAGCAGCAGGTTGCTTCAAGGACCAGTCAATAAGAAAGCTAAGGTGGAAGACAAACCAACCTTAGCTTCTCAGAACAGTACATCTGCTGAAGAAAGGGATGTAGAGTCAGCAGAAGGAGAGAAAATAGATGTCAATGCTCAGTCTCCACAAACAACATCCAGCAATGAAAATAAAGCTGATGTGATGGAAAAGATTGCAGCAACTACTGACAAAGAAAAATGCTCAAGCCCTATGGCCAATCCTCAGAGCAGTCAATCTGCTGATGAAGAGGAAAATCAAGATAACCAAAAAGCATCCCCAAATGCAATTACTCCAACAAGCCCAGAGAATGGGTCTGACAATGCTATTCAAGAAGAAGAAGAGAATGCCCCCTCAAATTCAGAAAGCCCTCATTATGGCTCAGAAAGTGATGAGTCCAAGGAAGAAGAATCTGCCCCTGCAAGTGCTGAACTCCAAAGAAGTATGTCTGTTGAGCAAGAGGAGTCAGAGCCTGAAGAAGAAGAAGAGTTTGTGTCTCCAATAGTTGAACCTCCACGAAGAAGGAAAAGCTACAGGCTGCAAGCCCAGATTGCCTCCAAAAGGAACAGTGGCCAATCAAATGCCATCATTGAATTAAGTGATGATGAGTCTATATCCCCAATAGAAAGTGCTGAAAATGAAGCCAGCAGTGAAGAAGAAGGATCTGAGGAAATACTTGCTGAAGAAGGTTCTGATAATGAAATGCAGCAAGAAGAATTCTGTGTTGAAGATGATCAAGAAGGCTCTGGACATGAAATGCAGCAAGAAGGACTCCCTGCAGATGCTGATCTAAATGGTTCTGGCTCTGAGAAGGAAGAAGTAGGAAATGATCCCAACTCTGAAGATCAGGAATCAGAAGACTCAGAACCCTACCCTGTCCTCTCACCTGCTAGATTTACCAAGAGAATTGTGGTAGAAGTTCCCAATGAACCATCAGAGACTCCTCCTGACAGATGGATAAACTATGGAGGTGAACAGCTCAGAGTAATAAGAATGACTTCCTTTGATTTAGTCAAGAAACAATATAGAGCTAGACTGCTCAACCATTCTCTACAACCCTGATGATTTGTTGATGAGATGGTTCTTCCAGTGGATGTCATGGGTAAAGGCCTTTATTGAAGGAGATGGAAGCTACTTCAGCTGGTGTTACAAGACTTTTCCAAGCATGGAACTGGTAGCCCAAAACTTCCCAATGGTGAAAACTTATGCTACCAAGATGATAACAAACTAGCCTCACTTCAAAGTCTATCGACAGGCTGAAAATCTCTATATCCCCTATGATCGTAGAATGAATTCTGAAGGAAGAAGAGCCATGACCAAGGAGCTGATCGTAGAGTCTGATCACTCTACTACTGATGATGTTCAAGTCCAAAACCAGAAGCCTCCTTATGATCAAGCACTGCTATCAGACACTCCATCGTTTTCCACAAGCAATTGGTATTCCACGATTGTTCAGATTATCCAAACATTTGAAAATTTGTCCAAAGATAACAATCGTAGAGTCCAATCTATTGTTCAACTTGAAGCTACCAACCAAAAGGATCAAACTACTTTGGAGCAGGAACTACTGATGAGCTCTGATAATCTAAGCAAGAAGATATCCATGCTTACTGAAGAATCACAAAAGCAGATAGCAGCAGGAGATGATTCTTTCCAGCACAAGCTTCAAGCTATCATGGCTGATGTATCTCTCAAACTCCAAGAGAGAGATAACATCTATCAGAAGGCCATACAAGATCAGAAGGTAGATGCTCTACAAATTCAGAAGACCAACGAAGAGCATATTCAAGCCCTATCTGACAAGATTGACGACCTAAAGCAGAAACTCAAGTTTGAAGTTGCCAACTCCTTCTACCTAATGGAGCAGCTTATGTCCAATATGGAGCAGCTCTCTCAAATGATTGATGACAAAAAGGGGGAGAAAAAGAGGCATAGAAAGAAGAGGAGCAGAAGGCACCAAAGGAAGAGCAGAGGGTTACGAGAGAAGAAGTCAAAGAAGAAGAAAGCAGCTGCAGACAAAGAGTCATCATCTGAGGGGGAGCCAGAAGATGATGATAACAAGAATGCAAAGTCTGAGGGGGAGCATGATCAGAAGGATGCTGAAGGGGAGCAAGAGAAAGAAGAACAATCAGATGAGTAGCTGATCAACAAGCATCCTGGAAACACACATGGAGCCAAGGAGGTACATCTCTTACCTATTAGGAATGTCTAGATCCAGGATGTAGAATGTCTTAATGTATAAATTGCCATATCAATATAAATGACATTCATGATTAACTGTTTTAGAAATACAGCTGCTCACTGTATATAAGATTCATTCATAACATGCATATGCACTTATTGTTTTTGTCATAATCAAATAGGGGGAGATTGTCAAGAATAAGCATGTGAATGCAATTCCTATTTATATATGATTTGATTATGATATATATATATATATATATATGAATGAACAATATGTAAGTATGCTTGCATTAAGAAAAGCTGTAAAGTCCTTTGATAGATGATAGAAGTATATGTACAAGGACTTAGAATGAATTGATCAAATATATTAGGTTGATCCTACATAAGCAAAACAGCTTTGTAAAGTCCTTAAAAAGAAATGATGTACAAGGACTATAAATATAGAAAGATCAAGCTTGTTAGGTTGATCTTATGATGTAATAGATATGCTAGTCTGGTCGTCGAGCACTGCACCAGAAGTCGTAGTCTGCCAGGTGAGTCAAGGATAACTCGAGAGCTATTGAGGCAGAATAGGAGTATGCAAGATAGTAGATCTCGGAGTTCGTAGACTACCAGGGGAAACGAAGAAGGATCGTAGTGTATCGAGTAGAGCTTCCTCGGGATCGTAGTGTGCTGAGGAAGTCATGTTCAGAATCGTAGAGACAGCCTACCTACGAGCCGACCGGTCATCTGCCGAAGACAAGACAGAAACGTAGACTACACTCAGAGTCGTAGAGTCTACTGATGCCAAAGCCAAGTCAAGGATCGTAGATCACACTCTTAGTTCGTAGAGTCTATTGATTACATGCAGAGATCGTAGTCAAGCAAGATCAGATGAAGACAACAAGCACAAGGCAAAAATCGTAGTGTCAAGATCTGATCTTGGGATCATAGTGTCTGCACAAGCCAAAGCTGAATCGTAGAGTGCAGAACTATGATCTAAGAAGAAGTGCTCACAATGGCAAGGATGAATCGTAGAGCATATACGGTTCTCAACAAATGAGCACTCCCAGAACATCCAAAGGAATGAAGCCTCTAGTTCAAGCTGCAAGCTACATCCAAGGAAACCAGATAGCACTCAACGAATGGCATGCAGGCTAACAGAAGATCTTAGCACAAACCCAATCAGCATTAAGATTGAGGTGCAAGGCCATTCGTGATGAAGTCTTCCGAAAGGAGATCCAAAGAAGACTTCAGAAGTTGACTAAGGAAAGTTAGCTTATGCAGTAGCTATCAAGTGAACAGAAGACAAAGATCTTGGAAGCAACCAAGATCGTAGTGTTTGCCAAACAAAGAAGGAACTGATGGAAGGTGAACCGAGATACCTTGGTCACCTCAAGAAGCAAGGTTAAAGTGATTAAGTGCAGGGTCAGTTCATTGATGATAAGTGAACGGGAGATCACAAGGAGAAAACAAGCTGGACGCGCCATAAATCTGAAGTGTTTTGATATTTAGAAGGGGACCAAAGCAAGGAATTAGGCCATCAGTATCTTAGAACAGTCAAAGAAAACAGAAGAATTATAGCACTGCACAATACAAGGAAGAGGTGTTCTACTGTGAAGATCCAAGTAACACTCTTCAGGATCGTAGTGTTAACTCTACTAGTCAACGAGCAACACTCAACAAGACACTACGATCAGGTCCTTGAAAACATGCATCAAAATCGTAGAGTTCGAATACCTGAAGACTGAAGCATTGGCAATGGTTCAATCTGAAGGGTAATATTTGGACAAGTGCTTATTGAGAGCATCAATGCAATAGGACAACCTCTGATCGAGGAATCAGAAAGAGGTAATAAAGTCTTTGACCTGCCCAAGACATTAAAGTAATACATCTGACAGGGTAGGTAAAATAGTAGACTGCAGCGTCAGAAAAAGTATGACAAGTCACATCAAGCAGTCTACATCAAGCAACTTGAGATTTGTGAAGATATTTGAATAAATTTTCAACTAAGCACTTTCCAACCAAGGATTGGGAAGGAGTATAAATGAGAAAGAGCTTCAAAGATAAAAGGTTGCTGGAGTTGTCGGTTTAGGAGAAAATGTGGATTGATCTAACCATGTGATAGTGAGTCCGAAGGCTCACTCTACGATCCACAAAGAACACTAAGAAGTCAGATCAAGAAAGAAGTAGAAGTGTGAGTTCTACTATGTAGAAGTGAGAGTTCTACTACATGAAGAGTGTTCTGAACTGCCGAGAGAAAGGAGAGCATCATGCCATCTAGATGTCCATCATGGGAAGACTCTAAGTACAATAGAGAAGAGCCTACAGTCATCTTAACAAGTCCATCATGAGAAGGCATCGAGTAGCAAGAAGGGAGATCACAAAATCCATCTTGGTGTTAAGCATGAAAAAGCTTCTAAGTACCTAACAGAAGAGCTTACAGTCATCTTAGAAGCCTCTCATGTGCAGCCATCAAGTACCAAGGAGAATGATCTTCAAGGCGCTTCATCAAGGGGTCATCCGGAGTAGTTGAAAGCAACCTAAGAAGCTGAGCATCATGCAACACTCAACTGCTCTTCAAGGATGATCAAGCAAAGTTGCTAAGGATAGAAGATGTTCAGAGCATGAAGACATCTAAGCAGCTCAACACCAACTCCAACAACAACAAACAAATAACTCAACAAAGTCAGGGCCAGAAGGGTCCTTGTCCAAAGGGACTAAATGAAGCAGGGCCTGAGGGGTCCTTGTCCAGAGGGACCAAACAAAGTTCCAAGCCTACTGGGCTTGAAGAGTTCCTAGGAAACTAGAGAAGTCCCAAGGCTACTGGCCTTGAAGAGTTCTTAGTGAACTGAAGTCCCAAGGTCACCGGCCTCAAGGAATCTTAGTGATTCGTGGTGTCTTGCCTTCCTTAGTGGAAATCCTGCTAGTTGAAAGCAGAAGAGTGGATTAGGAGCTTAAGTCTTTGAACCACTTAAAATCCCTTGTGTCTTTTACATTATGTGTAACAACCCCAAAATAGGTCCATTCCATCCAACCCATTCTGAGTCGCCAAATACATGGTACAGAAAATAACTACAACTTTATTACAACAATTGTCGTGCAAAATACTACAACACATATGCTGTGAGTTTGGATACAAATATATATCAACTGTGACTCATGTCCCAACCTTGGATAGCAAGTCACAATGACACCTTACATAAAGGTATAGTCAAAAACTGTTTTAGAAATTAGAATCTTTAGGAAGTGTTCAAGGAAACCTTCGTACATGGGAGGCCACGCGTACAGGTTATGATAGATATCATATGGCCACGTAATTATTCGTGGTTGATCTAATAGACCCCAAAGAAAATGAGAAGATTACTATCATATTCTTCCCAATGGTGAGTCTTCTCCCACATATCATTATCTCCACCGCTCTAATTGGGTATTATACTCCAAACAAACACCAAGATTATATAGGTAGTGCTTGTAAATATACTCAAAGAAAGCGGATGAGCACAACCTCGTCTTATGATGACACGAGGTGGTATGTCATTTAGACATCTTGTATGGTAGTGGCAAAACACCTTCCAAGTTAAATTCACCTCAACCTCAACATCTATAAACCACCGCTTCTATTCCCTCGTTATTCCCTCATTGTCCCAAATACAATTTTATTACCCTAAAGGAATTGTGAAGCAAAAGGATGAGCACAACTAGCTCAATAAAAGAATATCATGACTAAAGATAAATAAATTATCAATAGCCTTCAACAAAGAATAAATCGTAGATTTAGAACATATGGAAGATGATAAAACTTTTCAACCATAGTTGCAATGAACGAAGCAATCCATTAGAAGAGTCAAATAGACCATAAAGTCTATTATCTTCTCCATGTTAAAAGTCCACCAACAATGTTTTAACCTCTGCAACATCAATCAACAGTTCTCATCCACAATCATGTGAATAACTCATAATCATAATTGTAGTTCTAAATTCCTCTTCTCATCCGGACGAAGATAATTTTCATCACATGTCTTTACCTCAAACATCAAAGATCATGGTTATACCAAATCACGCCTCTTCTCATAATAATCATACTAATAAATTCATCTTTTTACTACGGGCCAAAGATATTCATCAACAGATTCATCTTTGCACCATCAAGCAAAGATATTCAACAACATTTCATCTTTTGCACTACGGGCCAAAGATATTCATCAACAATTAATCTTTGCACTACATGCCAAAGATATTCCTCAACAGTTCATATTTGCACTGCAGGCCAAATATATTAATATCTCAAAGAAATATATAATCATTTCAGAATTTATATAAACAATAATTATAACCATGTTGATCAATTCACCTTTGCACTTAAGCTAAAGATATTCAATTATAAATTCAATGGTCATGATCATACCAAATACAATTCAACTTTTTACTCATCGCCAAAGAGAACCCTAGTCATGATCATACCAATAATCTACCCATCTTTACACTCCAGTGAAAGAGAATTTCAACATCAGGGTTATAAAAATGTTATATATGATAATAAAATCAATATAATCAAATATATAGTTTTAATCTCCAGAGTAATATTCATAAATCAACTATAATTTGGTTAGAAAAAGAAACTAATTTTGTAGTGAATAGTACCCGTGAATAGTAACTCATGAATAGTAACTCATGAATAGTAAATCATGAATAGTAACTCGTGAATAGTAACTCGTAAATAGTAACCCCGACATGAAAAAGTTCCAAATTTGATAAAAAGTTCAAACCAATATTTCAATATAATGATATTGAAGAAATAATATCACTTACGAAGAAAATAACATCCCTTTCAATCCCTTATTATCCCTTACCTCAAAGAGCAGTACTTCTGACTGGAATAACGCTGAACGAACTTGCACCGTATAGCAACACTCAAGATATCAAAATACTCACAGGAATACACTCGATAATATAGAAAGAGAAATAGAGAGAAAACTTCAGTTTCTGATGTGATTTTCAATTCTAACCTAAGCACCCTATTTCTAGGAAATTGCTTAGAACACCAAAGCAGAAAATTGAATATAATAAAATTATATTTATAAAATTTTCTTACGCACACTTTCAACAACTGATTTCAGCTAATCTCAACCACCAGTGGGCCACCCAAACATAACAAAAACGTTTTTGTTATTAAAATTAATTAAAACTTTCAAAAATTAATTATTTCAGAACCACGGAACTTCAATAATTCATAATAAATAGCCCTTTTATCAGAAAATTCGAATCTCGCGTGTTTTTATAGGAAATTCAATTCTCTACAACTTTACAGAAGAAAGTTTTTCCAAATTCCAAATAGAAATTGACCAAAATCCACAAATGGACGATTTTACAGGCTTTAATCAAATTTCAGTCAAAATTTTTGTCCACCAACATGTTTAACATGTTTTAAACATTTATTGCAACAAAAATACTCATCCTCCTCATTTACTCATATATCCCACATTTATTGTAAAAATATCATCATTATTATATTATAATAATATAATAAAATATTATTTTATCAAAAAAGATAAAATATCGATTTTCAACAATTGTCACTTAAAAAATTTCTCCATCTATATCCACATAAAATGAATATTTTCCTTATCATATAAATCAATAATTAATTATTCACAAATAATATTACGTAATCACAATAATGACAACCAAGGCGGTTTTAGGGAAAGAGGGCTTTCCAATAAGAATTTCTCCTTTCTTGCCAATGATTAGGTGACCAAACCTCCCTTAGGCGAACTTTCTAGACATTGCCAATAATGTTATCTAATAATATTATTCAAATAATATGAATTATTGCTTGATAATGGAAAATACTTGTGTAGTGACAATTATTAAAACAACAATAATATAAAATATCAACGTAGCAATTATTGAATCAATAAAATATTGAATAAGAATTACTTTGTAACAATTATTGAGTAGTGCCTTCTTCACGTAAGAATCAATAATTGGTGCAATACCGTGTACTACTATCTTGACAACGCCAGACATCGTGTTTTTAACCACCGAGTATTCCAACAAAGATAATTGGAATAACAAGCGTCGTTTATTTATAAACAACTTATACTTGTCGCTTTCTTCATCCGATGCTTATCCGTTATAGGGCCCACAAATGGTTGTGCCGCCGCATTTAATATTCCCCAACAGTAAAGAATATTCCACGACCAAACGAATATTCCCTTTACGTAAAGAATATTTTATAACCACTTGCATATTTTGAAAAAAAAAATCATATATCACCCTTAACTTTAACTTTTATCAATTTAACCATTTACTGAATAGTAATTATAAGAAAAAAATTGAATACTTATATTTCATAAAATTCGAGGTCTTACATTATGTACTATAACTGCTATGTATGTTTTAATTGCTTACAACTAAACTTACTTTATGAACAATGTATGTATGATTATGGATATATCAATGAAGGGGATCTTTTACTTATTCCGTTGTGCTTGAAAAAATTCTTATGTTTGTCATATGTCAATTATGAACAAAATAATATAAACCAGAAAAGTCTTTGAAAGAAAAAGGATCTATTCAACCCCCCCCCCCTTCTAGATCTATTGTGCCCTCTGGGAACTAACACACACTATTTCATAGAATAGTGAGGACTACTAATGCTATCATCTGGACCGTCACTCCGTTCCCTGACTAGTCTCTGCTATGTTCTCATTTCCTGAAGAGAACAATGAAAGCAAAAGGGTGAGCTCAACTAGCCCAGTAAGAAAAATTATGACTAAGATAATGCAGAATAAATTATCATTAGCTTTCAACAGTGTTAAACTGCTAAAATATAACAAACATTAAGTTTAACTGCAGCGGAACAAGCAATCCATTAGAAGAGTCAAGTAGAGAATAAAATCTATTATCTTCTATGATTTAAAAGGTTTTTCATTTCTTTAATCGCTAAGACTCAGATTAATAAATAATCCACATCATCCCTGCACTACGGGCAATGATATTCATTAGTATCACGACCATAAATTATCCATGCACTACGGGCCAAGGATATTTGTGTATTCATCAATAGTCATAATCATGCCAACAACTGTCCATTAATGCACTACGGCCAAATGAGAATTTTTACCACATCATTTGTAACATTACGGTCATGATTATACCGAATAATCCCTGGTCATAATCATACCAAGTCCATCTATGCACTACATGCCACAAATGACTTTCAACATATTATAAACATGAGGATGATGACAATTCAATAAAACAAGTTCAAGAATAAATTTTAAAGATTTATAAGTTAATTTATCCTGAACTCAATAACGTACAAATTGTCAACATGATACTGCTTTGTCGAGTAAAATTCAAGAATGCTCAGAAGAATATTTCCATGAAAAGATACTGGATGAAGCGCAAATATCAAGGATATTCCACTAATTTCATGGAGTATAGAAGCCAAAACTTTAATCAACTGAATATAATAGAATATATGAAACCGCAAATGGATTTTTTTGCCGTGCGGTAATCCACGTAAACAAAGATTATTCCAATGTAATAATAAAAAATGGAACCAGTCAATGCGTAACCCGCATGCAGATGTGATATTCTAACATAATAATAAAGAATGGAACCAGGTCATGCGTAATCCGTATGCAGGTGATGTTCAAAATGTAATAATAAAGAATGGAATTACAACATAATTCACTTTGCATGCGATAGATCAAGACAGCATGTTATTCCAACGAATAATAAAGAATGGAATAATGTAAGAATTTCACCATATATAATAGATTTCATGTACACGTTATTCCAACATAATAATAAAGAATGGAATAACAACTCTTACGAGTATTGAAAGAAAATAACTCTCTTCATGAATATGAAAAAATAATACCCCTTACGAGTACAATAAATAATATCCCTTACCTTAAAAAGAAAAGTATTCCGAATGGTAGGGTGAAGATATTCTTGAAGAAAACTTGCACTAATTTCTATGCTCAAAGCTTTCTTAAACTCTAAAGAAATACGCTCAAGATTATAGAAGGAGAATTCTCAGAACTTCTGGTGTGATTTTCAATTCTAACTAAGCATCCTATTTATAGGAGAATGGGAAGGATACTATGTTGCACTATGCAATAAAATATAATATATTCTATTTATAATCAAATAAAAAAAAACTTTATAAAAAGTATTATGTTTTATATAAAAGTTTTTTACTATACAAACACTACGCAGACACTTATGCATTATAAAATATAATATATTCTATTTAAAAACTAATAAAACAAATAACTTTATAAAAGTATTCATTTTAATATAAAAAGATTTTACTATCAAACACTATGCAAAACACTATGCATAATAAAATATAATATATTTTATTTAAAATCTAATAAAATAAATAACTTTATAAAAGTATTCTGCTTTTATATAAAAAGATTTTACTATGCAAAACATTATGCATAATAGAATATAATATATTCTATTTATAGTCTAATAAAATAGATAACTTTATAAAAGTATTCGCTTTTATATAAAAAGCTTTTTCTGCTTTTATTACATTAATAATACTAATAAAACAAAATTTATCATCATTATTATAATTCACAATATTAATCGACCGGGTCGCTCCTGTGAAAGAGGAGGCTTTCCAATAAGGATTTCTCCTATCATGGCCAAGCAATTAGGTGACCAAACATCTCATGAATGTAACTTCTGACATCGTTAATATTGCAAATAATAATATTAATAACTCTGACATCTCAATTATTGATTTAATAATATATAAAATTATCGACAATAATTGAATCAAATAACGTGAGATATTATGCAACAATTACTGTAGCAATAATTAAACAAACTGAGTGGCTTCTCACGTAAGCATCAATAATCAAAACTGTGTGCTACAATGAAACCACGCTTGTATTACTGTACTTTTAACACCGGGTATTTCAACAGTTAACGGTAAAACTTCCGCCGTTATTTTCATAAAATATTTTTGTGGTTTTCTCAATCCGATAATAATTCCGTGGGGTCCACTAAATGATTGTGTCGTTGTATTTAATATTCCTTGTTAAAACGAATATTCCCCACCAATCGAATATTATATAACAACTTGCGTGATTTTGCAAAATTTATAAAATTACCCACAATTATAACATTATAACAAATTTCACACCTTAATATTCAAAATGATATTTATAGAAAATTCATCTTTATTCATAAAAGTCAGGGTCTTACAACCTCCTCTTCTTATGAAATTTCGCACTCGAAATTAGGGTACGACTGTATGTCGAAGAGGTAAGGATACCTTGATTTCATTTCAGATTCTAACTCCCAAGTCATTTCCTCAACATCGTGGTTCCTCCACAAAACTTTGACTTGAGGTATAACTTGAGCGTAGAAATGTTTCCTTCTATCCAAGATTTTAACAGAACATCTTCATACATTAAATCTTTCACTATTTCGTCCTGGCTCTAACTCAATAATGTGGTTCGGGTCTTCCACATATTTACGTAACATGGATATGTGAAAAACGTTATGAACATTGAGACATACTTAGCGGTAAAGCAAATCTATAGGCCACAGTTCCTACTCGATCGAGGATTAAAAATGGGCCACTGAATCGACGATTGAGCTTTCCTCTCTTTCCAAATCTCGTAACTCCTTTCCATGGAGCAACACGTAACAACACATGATCTCCAATATCGAATTCTAAGTCCTTTCGATGAAGATCAGCATAACTCTTTTGTCGATCTTGTAAGATTTTTATACGTTATCGGATCGTTTGAATCTTTTCCGTAGTCATACGTACCAACTCCGGTCCCAACAACGTTGCTTCACCCACCTCATCCCAAAGATACCGGAGAACGACACTTTCTTCCATACAACGCCTCGAATGGAGCCATGCCAATACTTGCTTGATAACTGTTGTTGTAGGAAAACTCCACCAATGGTAAGAACTTGTCCCAACTTCCCTTGAAGTCAAGGACACAAAGTATTAATAAATCTTCAAGAGTTTGAATAGTCCTCTCCGACTGCCCATCCATTTGAGGATGATATGACGAGCTAAATCGTAAATTCGTGCCCATAGCTTTCTGTAAACTAACCCAAAATTGTGCAGTGAATCTTGGATCTCGATCAGAAACTATGGATACTGGCATACCATGCAGTCTTACAATTTCATTTATGTACATACGAGCAAGATGTTCAAGTGTATAAGTTTCTCGTATCGGTAAGAAATGAGCAGACTTGGTCAATCTATCAACAATGAACCAAATAGCATCTATGCCTTGAGAAACCTTAGGAAGACCGGTAACGAAATCCATAGTAATGTGCTCCCACTTCCATTCTGGAATTTCAAGTGGTTGCAATGGACCTTTTAGTACTTGATGCTCCGTCTTAACTCGTTGACAAGTTAGACACCTTGAGATAAACAGCGCTATCTCTCTCTTCATATTGCTCCACCAAAATGTATGACGAAGATCACGATACATTTTGGTACTTCCAGGATGGATTGCAAACGGTATGTTGTGCGCCTCCATCATGATTTTATACTTTAAATCAAGGTCGTTAGGAACACAAAGTCTGGAGTTGACTCGAAGTATTCCTTTTTCATCGATTCTTGCTTCCGGCATTGCACCTTCTTGCACTTTCTTCTTCATAAGCATCAGCTCCAAGTCTGTAGCTTGAGCAGCTTTAACTTTATCAATTAAAGTCGGTTCTACTCGTATATTCGCCTTCATCACATGGGTCCCGGAGTCTTTAACTCTATCTCCATCCTTTGCAAGTCATATAAAATGGGCCTTTGCGTTGACAATATCAGTACTGCATTACGCATATGATCTTCTACTCAATGTATCACCTACTACGCTTAAACTTTACCATGGATGGTATCAATAGTATGATCATAATCTTTCAAGAAGACAAGCCAACGTCGTTGTCGTATGTTGAGTTCCTTTTGAGTGAAGAAATATTTGAGGCTTTTATGATCCGTAAAGATCTCCACTTTCTCCCCATACAAGTAATGCCTCCAAATTTTAAGTGCGAAGACAACAGCTGCCAATTCTAGATCATGAGTAGGATAATTCCTCTCATATTCTTTGAGTTGCCAAGAGGCATAGGCTATGAATTTCTCATGTTGCATGAGAACACATCCTAACCCTTTGCCCGATGCATCATTGTAGATGACAAATCCCTCCGAGTCAGATGGTATTGTCAGAACAGGTGCTGAAATGAGTCTCCTCTTGAGTTCTTAAAAACTCTTCTCACATTCCATGCTCCAACCAAATTTTATATCTTTCCGAGTCAGCTGAGTTAATGGAATAGCGATTCAAGAAAACCCTTCCACGAATCTCCGATAATAACCAGCTAATCCGAGAAAGCTACGTACTTCGGTCACTGATTTAGGTTGCTCCCAACTTTGAATAGCTTTAATCTTTACCGGGTCAACAGATATTTTATGACTTGATACTACGTACCCAAGGAATGCTACTTCCTCAAGCCAGAACTCGCATTTCTTTAACTTGGCATAAAGCTTGTTTTCACGAAGCTTTTAGAGTATCAGCCTCAAGTGTTGCTCATGATCTTCACGGCTTTTGGAATATATGAGGATGTCATCAATAAAGACGACCACAAAGTGATCCAAATATTCCTTGAATACTCAGTTCATCATATCCATGAAGGCAGCAGGAGCATTAGTCAATCCAAAAGACATGACTAAGAATTCATAATGCCCGCATCGAAGTCTCAAGGCGCTCTTTGAATATCCTCGCTTTAACCTTCAAATTGATGATATTCGAATCTAAGATCGATCTTTGAAAAGAATTATGCTCCTTGCAATCGGTCAAACAGTCATCAATGCAAGGTAATCGGATACCTATTCTTGATGGTGACATGGTTCAATTCCTCGAAGTCAATACAAAGTCGCATACTCCCATCTTTCTTCTTCACGAATAGAAACAGAGCACCCCAAGGAGACGTATTGGGACGAATGAAACCAATGTCTAACAATTCCTACAATTGGGTCTTTAACTCACGAAGTTCAATAGAGCCATTCGATATGGGGCTTTGGAAATGGGTTTTGTACCGAGTTCCAGGTCGATACAAAATTCAATTTCACGCTCTGGGGGTAGGCCAGGAAGTTCTTCAGGGAATACGTCAGGAAATTTATTAACAATAGAAATATTATTCAAATCTGACGTATTTTTGTTTAAATCTGTGACATGAGATAAGAAAGCTTGACATCCGCTTTTTAATAAACGAATAGCTTTATGGCTTGAGATGAAAGTGATTGATTTTAATGGTTTGGTTGCTTGAATTCGTATAATAGGTTGGTTAGGAATATGAAAGCTAACAACCTTACAAAAATAATCAATTTTTGCATGATGAGTAGTTAACCAATCAATCCCTAAAATCACATCAAATGCAAGTATTTTCAATGAAATAAGATCGACAGGTAATGTGAGGGTACCGATTTGAATCAAACAAGACTTATAAACAGTGGATGTAATGAAGGTTTCTCCCAACGGAGTTTCCACAAATAAGTCAAAGTCTAATTTCTCTGGAGTCAAATTTAATCATTGAGCGCAAGTAGGAGAAATAAAAAAATGGGTAGAACCGGTATCAAATAAGGTATAGACTTCACTAGAGTTTATGATAAGCTTACCCGTGATGACCTCGTTCGGGTGTCTTGCTTTTGGGGAGGTCACAACAAATGCTCTCCCTTGAACAACTAGTTTTGACTTGTCTGGGACGGTATTTTGTGTCACCGTTCCAACTGGATTTATCTTCGGTGCACGACAAAATTGGGCAAGGTGACCTTCTCTTCCACAATTATAACACGCTTTGGATGGCATCATGCAGTTTGGACTGATATATCCCTCCCCTCCGCATTTGAAGCATATGATAGGTGGTCGTTCTCCTTCCTTAACTACAGGTTCTGGTGCTGACGTCTTTCCATCATTGTTGAATCTCCTCTTCTTGAAATGTCCACTCTTATTGTCTTGGCCATGATTACCACCGAAGTGGTTACCATTTCTGGCATTTTGATTCCCTCCACGTTTGTTGTCACCGTTTTGATGACTGCTACCACTGGTATTATCTTTTTGTCGACTGCTTTTTCTTGGTTGATTTGACTCGTTATCGCGCTCCAATAACTGAGCACTATTAATAATATCTGAATACAAACACAGTTTGTGAGAAATTAAGTATTGACGTATCTCGGGTTTCAAAACTCTTAGAAACATCTGCGCCATTCTCTCCTCATTATCAACCAAGTGAGACGCAAACCGGGACAACTCAGCAAACTTAGCTTCGTACTACGACACGATCCTATTGTTCTGCTCCAACTTGATGAACTCTACCTCTTTCATGTGATGAATACTTTCGGGAAAGTACTTGTCGTTGAATAGTTCTTGGAACTTCTCCCAAGACATCTTCAATGCGGTAGGTTAAGTACGCTTTACCGATTCCCACCAGTAATCTGCCTCTCCTCGCAACATAAAGGTGGCAAAGGGAACCTTTTGCTCCTCGGAGCATCCCAAGACATCAAATATCTTGGTGATCTGCTTAATCCACGCTTCCGCCTTAAGTGGTTTTGGCTCTCCAATAAACTCCCGTGGTCCCAGCTCCTTGAACTGTTTAGCGGTGACCATCCGAGAGTTTTCAGTTTTTTCACCTACATTTTGGACAGAGCCGCTCTCGCCTGATGTTGCATGAATTGCATAAAGCCTCTGAACATTCCATCATTCATCATTTGGTCAGTGTTGTTGTTTGCATGAGGATTGTCGCCTTCCTGATGCACATTATCCTGATTATTGATATGTGGAGACTCAACGGTCTCCTGTGCTCCATTGCTATTCTCAACATTCTCGGATGTCATTTTCATATACTGCCACAAAACAAGGGTTAGTTATCATATCACATATTATCCCTATACTTTGACCAACCAATTAAATACCAAATAAACTTAGGTAGGTCATACTAATAAAGGAATTCCCGCCTCCCTCCTAGTTCTTGTCTCACATCTCAGCCAGGGATCATATCCTAAGCTTTGATACCAATTGTGGCCCCCAAAAGTAGGTATACATCACCTATTCTTCGAAGTCGCCAAATACATGGCATGTAATACAAATACAACCTTAAATATACAACATGAAATGTGAGTTTTAATACAAATATTGTCTTCTAGCGGTATTCAAACTCAAAATAAGTCCTCTATACATTTATTATCACACTATTTCATAGAATAATGAGGACTACTAATGCTATCATCTGACCGCCACCCGCTCCCCGACTAGTCCCTCGCTACGCTTCTCATTTCCTCAAGAGAACAATGAAAGCAAAAGGGTGAGCTCAACTAGCCAAGAATAAATATTATGACTAAGATAATGCAGTAATGAATTATCATTAGCCTTCAACAAAGTGTTAAACTAATAAAATATAACAAACATCAAGTTTAACTCATAATGAACAAGCAATCCATTAGAAGAGTCAAGTAGAGAATAAAATCTACTATCTTCTATGATTTAAAAGGTTTTTCATTTCTTTTATCACGAGACTCACCAATAAATAATCCACATCATCCCCACTTTTACTACCAAGGATATTCATTAGTATCACGACCACAAATTATCCATGCACTACGGGCCAATGATATTCGTGTTATTCATCAATGGTCATGATCATGCCAACAATTGTCCCATCAATGCACTACTATTGCTTGATGATTTTTACCACATCATTTGTAACATTACAGTCATGATTATACTGAATAATCCCTGGTCATAATCATACCAAGTTCATCTATGCACTACAGGCCACATATGACTTTCAACATATTATAAACATGAGGATGATGATAATTCAATAAAAACAAGTTCAAGAATAAATTTTAAAGATTTATAAGTTAATTTATCCTGAACTCAATAACGTCCAAATTGTCAACATGATACTGCTTTGTGGAGTAAAATTCAAGAATGCTTAGAAGAATATTTCCATGAAAAGATACTGGATGAAGCGCAAATATCAAGGATATTTCACTAATTTCATGGAGTATAGAAGCCAAAACTTTAATCAACTGAGTATAATAGAATATATGAAACCGCAAATGGATTTTTTCCGCCATGCGGTAATCCACGTAGACAGATTATTCCAACAAAATAATAAAGAATGGAACCAGGTCATGCGTAACCCGCACAGACAAGATGTTCCAACAAAATAATAAAGAATGGAATTACAACAGAATTCACTAGGCATGCGATAGACCGCACAGACAGGTTATTCCAACAGAATAATAAAGAATGGAATAACAGAAGAATTTCACCATGCATACGATACTTCGCATAGACAGGTTATTCCAACATAATAATAAAGAATGTAATAACAACCCTTACGAGTATTGCAAGAAAATAACTCTCTTCATGAATATGAAAGAATAATACCCCTTACAAGTACAACAAATAATATCCCTTACCTTAAAAAGAAAAGTATTCCGACTGGTAGGGTGAGGATATTCTTGAAGAAAACTTGCACTAATTTCTATGCTCAAAGCTTTCTTAAACTCTAAAGAAATACGCTCAAGATTATAGAAGGAGAATTCTCTGAACTTCTGGTGTGATTTTCAATTCTAACTAAGCATCCTATTTATAGGAGAATGGAAAGGATACTATGCTGCACTATGCAATAAAATATAATATATTCTATTTATAATCAAATAAAACAAAACTTTATAAAAAGTATTCTATTTTATATAAAAAGTTTTTACTATCTGAAACACTATATGCATAATAAAATATAATATATTCTATTTAAAATCTAATAAAACAAATAACTTTATAAAAGTATTCTTTTATATAAAAAGATTTTACTATGCAAATACTATGCATAATAAAATATAATATATTCTATTTAAAATCTAATAAAACAAATAATTTTATAAAAGTATTCTGCTTTTATATAAAAAAATTTACTATGCAAAACACTATCGCATAATAGAATATAATATATTCTATTTATAGTCTAATAAAATGTATAACTTTATAAAAGTATTATGTTTTATATAAAAAGCTTTTCTGCTTTTATTACGTTAATAATACTAATAAAACAAAATTTATCATCATTATTATAATTCACAATATTAATCGACCAGGTTGTTCCTAGGAAAGAGGGGGTTTTTCAATAAGGATTTCTCCCTATCATGCGCAATTAGGTGACCAAAACCTCTCCTCGATGTAACTTCTAGACATCGTTAATATTGCAAATAATAATATTAATAACTCTATCATCTCAATTATTGATTTAATAATATATAAAATATCAACAATAATTGAACCAAATAACGTGAGATACTACGCAAAGAATTATCATGAGCAATAATTGAACAAAAATGAGCGACTTCTCACGTAAGCATCAATAATCAATATCGTGTGCTACTATGTAACCACGCCAGATTCGCATTTTTTAACACCGGGTGTTTCAACAGTTAACGGTAAAACTTCCGCCGTTATTTTCATAAAATATTTTTGTCGTTTTCTCAATCCGATAATAATTCTGTTGTGGGGTCCACCGATGATTATACCGTTGTACGAATATTCCCTGTTAAAACGAATATTCCCCGACCAATCGAATATTATATAACAACTTGTGTACTTTGCAAAATTTATAAATATTACCCACAATTATAACATTATAACAAATTCACACCTTAATATTCAAAAATGATATTTATAGAAAATTCATCTTTATTCATAAAAGTTGGGGTCTTATAAATAATACGACGCATCATAGAAGTACCTGGATGACCGAGTCTTTCATGCCAAAGCATAAAGGATTTGGGATCTATGATTTTTAGAATCATAACATTATGAGACTCAATTGCTCTAATTTTCATAGTATATAATCCAGAAGAAATTGAATGAAGTTTTTCTAGGATATTCTTTTTTTTTAAACATAGTAGAAGTAATGAGAAGATATTCATTAAAGATGGTTTGACACATATAAAAACATAAATAAGAAAAGTTACGTTTCATTTATAATTTTATTCATGAGAAACACATACCACGTATAGAATAAAAACTAATAATATTATACATGCAGCGTGTTTAATTAAAACAAAAATTAAATGTTATCCCAAAAGATACTTTCAGAAGGTCCAGTAATATCAACAACATTTTCCTCATTGTTGGTCATTGGTGGAACATCAATAATATCCAATTGATGATTAACAAAGTTTGTTTCTGCCTCCATTACTTTGTTATTTTGAGACTCCTGGAATAAATTAACCAGATGCCTCGGCGTACGACAGGTACGTGACCAATGCCCATTCATCCCACACCTAAAATTAACATCTGGTTTATTCTTTATCTGTGTTGCATTTTCTTTATTTTTATCCGACCCAGACACTTGCCACTTCTGGTGCCCTGAATTGTCGCGGTTCTGGAATTTGTTGTTATGATAGCCTCGTTTATTCTTTCGTCCCCAAGGCTTCTTATTATATGACCATCTATTGTCACGTTTATTCTGCTGGAATGACATGCTGTTAATATCCGACAATGGGGTAGCACCCGTTGGCCGTACTTGATGGTTTTTCAACAACAATCCATTATTGTTTTCTGCAACAAGGAGGATAGACAATAAGTCACTAAATTTTGTGAACTTACTATGTTTATATTGTTGTGACAGAATCATGTTGGTGGGATGAAAAGTTGAGAACGTTTTCTCTAACATTTGGATTTCAGAAACTGGATCTCCGTACAAAGCCAAAGTAGAGGTTATTCTATAAAACATTGGAACTATATTCTGTAATTGATTTGTAATCTTGTAGCCTTAAATTAAGTCACTCAAATTTGGCATTAGGGAGAACAACCCATTTTTGGTGGTCAAATCTTTCCTTCAATTGTGTCCATAAAGACAAAGGATCTTTGACTGTTAAATATTCAGTCTTTAATCCTTCATCAATACGGTAACGAAGAAAAATTATGGCTTTTGTATTTTGTGCCGAAGTTGCTGTATTTCCTGATTCAATGGCATTTTCTAACCCATTTGTACTAAGGTGCAATTCTGCATCAAGTGCCCAAGCCAAATAGTTGTCTCCAGAGATTTTCAAAATAGAAAAATATATTTTTGCCAAGTTTGCCATCTATTCTGGGTTAAAACACAATTTTATTATTTATTAAAATAATAAATAATTGCATGTATGATATAGAAAAAATAAACTAAGTCACAACCTCAAGTGGTGATAAAATGCAAATATAAATAATATAAATATTTTTATATTTATGTTATTAGCATATTATTTTAGTAAAAAGAATATGCAATCGTAAATATATATACAAGTATTATATTTCAACAAAAAATATATATACAAAAATGCAAATGGATCTTCACCCTAAGATGCATGCGGTAGTTAGATAAAACAGATTATTCCAATGTAATAATAGAGAATGGAATAACAGAAGAATTTCACCATGCACGCGGTAGTCCGTCAGCGTAGACATGTTATTTCAACAGAATAATAAAGAATGGAATAACAGAAGAATTTTACCATGCATGCGGTATTTCGCATAGACATGTTATTCTCACAATTTAATAAGCGGTAAAAAGGTTCCCACCAAGTCTTGTAAGATAAACAAAGATAGATGATACCACTGTAAATAACAAAATTTAAAAATGGATAATAAAACATAAATATATAATAGGCGGCAAAGTCATGCCAATTGTAAGAATAATGTTATACTATTGGTGGCATAGTCAAACCGGTAGTATAATAATAAATTGTTAGAATTTAATTTTACCGTCTCAGAGTTGATTAGAGCTTCGTGCTGTGTTATAAAACTTTAGCAAAGTGTAGAAATACATTCTTATAATTGTTGCATAAATTTAGAGAGAATAAATAAGAGAAAAAGAGAGAGAAATCATTCAGAGAAAATTCTTATTATTTTCTTCAGAATAATTATCTTATATAGGTAATGAAAAGGAGGACATTCACGGGTGAGAAAGAAACACAGAAGAAAGAAGAGGAGAAAGGAAGAAGGAAGGGCAAGCACGGGAGTTGAGGTAATCCCACCCCATGCATTACAACAACAAAATAATAATGCCCAAAATGATTTACTTTCCGGCGTTGGGTAAGTTGTTAATAGGTTGGATGTAGCCGAAGATTTACTCAAGAGAGTAGAATACAACCAAACCTGACAATGCAAGTTCCAACTTCCAAACCCATGACCTACTAACCAATAAAAAAACCAAATACCACTTCACACTCAATCCCCAAAATACCCTTCCCTTCACCCAGACAAAACCAGTCAACCCCAGCAAGGTCTCTCCATTTCTCCCTCACTTCAACCAAACCCCCTCTCTCCGATCCCTGCTCCGCGCCAATGGATTCCCCGCCCATCTACCGTCTACCCCGAGACACCCTCCACCAGATCTTCTCTCACCTCCCCCTTCGCCAAATCGCCATCTCCAAATCCGTCTGCAAATTCTTCAACCAAACCCTCTCCTCCTCCTCCTTTACCCGCCTCATCTCAGCAGTACAGCCGCCTCTACAGTTCCTTGCCCTCCGCCCTCCCCACCGCCACGTGTCTCCCCATCCCACCCTCCACGTCTTCGACCCCGACCTCAATCAGTGGCTCAGATTTCCCCTCTCGTTCCTTCCCTTCCGATCCCACCAACCTGTAGCGTCCTCACTCGGACTCGTCTACCTCTGGGCCGACTCGGACGATTCTTCCAATAAATCGCTCCTCGTCTGTAACCCCTTAGCTCGGAGCTTTAAAATTCTCCCACAGCTCGGCTCGGCTTGGTCCCGTCACGGCTCGGTCCTCGCTGGCGCGCCGAATAAAGTCCTCGTCTTGACTGAGCTCGCCGCTCTGTACTTCTCTGGCTCTGATAATTGGCTCAAGTTTTCATCGAATTTACCATCTAAGCCACGAAGCCCTATTTTGATTTCGAATTCTGTACTCGCCCTATGCGACGTCGGATCGCCATGGCGATCCCAGTGGAAGCTCTTTAAAATCACATTGGATTCCCTTCAATCTTCACAGCCATGGACAAGCCTGGAAAAGCACGAATGGGGCGATGTGTTTGATATACTGAAACGACCGCGTTTAGTGAAAGGAATAGGGAACAGAATTCTGATGATTGGGGGATTGAAGTCCTCTTTTTCATTGAATTCTTCATGTTCAACGATTTTGATATTGAGGTTGGATTTGGAAACCCTTGAGTGGGATGAAGCTGGGCGAATGCCGGTGGAAATGTTCCGTTGTTTCCAGGAATCCAGCAAGTTTAAAGTGTTTGGAGGCGGAAATAGGGTTTGCTTTTCAGCCAAAAGGATTGGGAAATTAGCATTGTGGGATAATTCGGTGGAAGCGGGAAAAGCAGAGTGGAAATGGATTGTTGGCGTGCCCGGGAATGGGGATGGGCTTTTTCGTGGATTTCTGTTCGAAGCTTGGCTCTCTGCTTCACCTTAAATGGAAGTGTGGTAAATTTATTTTTGTGTTGCCAATTCAATTGTTGTATTAGTATTAATTTTCAATATTTGTTGTGATTTGACATAAACGAAAGTTTCATATTTGTTGTGTTATAAAAAGAATTAAATGTATATGGTTAATGATCATATTATTTTTTGTGACTTTTGTGTTTTATGTGGAATATAGTTTTAGTTTACAATAAAGTATAGAGACTATATACTCCAAATTAATGTTACCTATATGATCTATTGTGGTTTACCCATTACTCTGTTTCTTTGTTTTTCATTTTAATGAATTAACGTATGTGGTTTATATTGATCTATTTAAAAATTCTTTATTATTGTCTATTCAAGTGGTTTAGATGTAACTTTTAAAGAGAGCTAGTATAGAAGCCTACATCCGTCTTCTTCCTTTTTACATGTCATGTTAGCACTTCCAAAACTGTGGTAATGGTTTTAATTACCACATCACGAAAGTGGAGTACATTTGATTCGCTAATGCGGAACCGGACATGGCTGCTACTGGAAAGTGCAAACAATATTAGTTAATTAAACATAATATTATTTATAGATAAATTGATTATAATGAGATTATTTGAATTATTAGGTGTCTAGGTTAATTAGGCTGTTTATTTTTTTTAATCTATTTTTCTGTTATAAATTGCTTAAACAATAGAGTTGTTTCAGTAAAAGGATAGTTATCTTGTACTAGTATTAAAGTTTTACTTTGTTCCTAGGTATTATTTTTTTTTATGCAAGTATTGAACTCCCCATAGTCTAATTGTTGAGTTGATTATTAATTTGAGAGTGTGACTTGTGTCATTGTGGCCTTCAGACATAGTTCTTCTCCCCCTTTCCCTTTTCTCTTCTCTTTTAACCCTTCCTAGTCCTTCTAAAGAATCTAAACCTTGTCCTACATAATAGTGGTAATAGAGCTAAATCTGGTACTACTTGGTATCTTGATTTTCCACCTCCATACCTATCACCATTCACCACCTTAGTGTTTCCCACCCTTGTATCATATTCAAGCAACCTAGGCCCCAACTTTATCCAAATTCACATATAATCTTTAACTAAATCAATTCTAAATATTCAATGTATCAAAATAATAAAGTACATTACTATTTATAATACTCCTATACAACTTTCCTAGCCTAAATTGGACTCTAATAAGATAACCACAAATTAATAAGACAACTGCAAATAAAAGAAATTAATTAAAATACAACTTATATCCCACAGGCTTCCAAAGCCTCTTATATTATTCCAACTAATTTTCACGGCCTCCGCCCCTACATCAGTTCTCTTTGGTCGAGAAAAACTCGACCCCGTCGAGTTAAAAACATTTGACACAAAAATAAGCACACTGGATCACCAAGGAATTATTTGCAAGCTGGAAATTTAGCATGTCGATAGCACAAGTAGGAGTGAACTTGGTATTGCCTTTGATAATCGAATAGATATTAGCACGAGCATCATGTTGCACATGATGATTTCATAGCCAGTGTTCTAAAAATCTCCGCCTAGGCCCCTTCCTTGGCGCTAGGCCCCTTCCTTGGCGCCCCGCCTAGGCGCTAGGCCCCCTGGCGTCTCACCTAGGCCCAATGCGGCAAAAAAATCCCTCTAAAAAATTAGGCGGGGCCTAGGTGGGGTCTAGGTGGAGAGGTTTTTTTTATTTTAATAACTACCCAAACCAGATCTTAATATATTTATTTTTCTAACGATTTACCATAGTCATAATACATGTTGTAACATATCAAATCACAACAAGAAGTGAACAATATCAAGTCAAAATGAATAATTTTATTATAGTTGTAATTTTTTGAACTTGTACCAACTCTAAATTATATAAATGATGATGCATTTGTAATATTTAGTTTAATTCAATATAATTCTTAAATTTATGTTTAGTTTCTTAAGTTTTAATATTGAATTAAATTCTTGAAATTTTAAATTTTATTATTTAATAACAATCTTGTTTATGAATAAAATTAATACGTTAAAAATATGTTTAAACTTCGAACAATTACATGTTTGTGTTTGAACATTGACATTAGCAATATGGATGTGTTTGAACTTTAAGCAAATGTCTTTATTATCTTTATTATAAATTATTTTACTTTATATTATTGTTTTGTTTGGATAAATGTAAGATAAAATATTAAAATTAGCTTAAAATAAAAATCCCGCATAGGCCCCTTAGGCGCTAGGCCCCCCTCGGCCGTCCACCTCCCGCCTAGCGCCTTTTAGAACATTGTTCATAGCCATGTACGCCCAAAGATAATGTGACAAACCTTAAGGGGTAAAACATCACACATAACGATATCCTTAAGCGTGTCAACGAAAAATGTAACCAAACACCTCTGGATAATTCGCAACTTTGTATTGGTAACCCATTCAACATCATACGATTCCAAGTGAAGCTCAACTTTTAATCCAAGTTTCTTAACTGCTTCCTCAGAGATAATATCCGTACAACTATACAACTCCCAATATCAATCACAAGAGAGCACACTTGCTCCGCACATTTGACTCTCGTCTGAAAAATTCGCCCACGATGAATTTTAGGATCATCCTTATGTTTCCGGGCAACAAGTAAAGGTAGAAGAATACCTAAACATTTTTCCAAATGAGCATAAACTTCTAAATCTTGCTCATCGAGGCTCATATTCGTCGTCTATAAGCTTGCAAACCTCTTCGTTTAAGTCAGCTTTCCTGCACATTTTGTCAACAATAGCAAGCTGCCTAAAGGGAGAAAAGACAACATTCATCTTCGGGGAAGGACACTCAAAGGACATGTGACCAAAGCCACGACAGTTATAGCACCTAGACGTATGGTTGTTGCTAGCATTAGAAGAACCTGTGTACGATTAGGACTGCTAGTACCTGAAGGGCTTTTTGACGATCTTTCCATTGGTCTGCTTAAAACATGCTCCACCAAAGTTCAAGCTTGGACTTGTATTGGAGGCCTAACATAATTCTTTTTCAAATTATCCTCTACTTAGGTGGCAACTTGAACATCATCATCCAAGAGAGACCACCTGCAATCTCCATATTCAATTCTCGACGGTACATGGAGATTAAAACTTCTTCAACCTAACAAAATTCATATTGTGTAACCAAACTGTAGAACATTGAAATATATTCGGCTACATATTTACTTCCTTGTACCAACTCAATTAACTGCAAATATGCTCGCTGCTTATATATGTAAAGTATATTGTTCAAGTTAGAGTTGCTGTATGAGTTGTTCGTTTGTTAAGAGTATATAACCTGTCCCACATCGAATAGCTTGAAAAAGTATGTCTAGTATGTAATGACTAGGGTTAACTCTGCTCATTGGAAATTGGTTTTTGGTTAAAGAGTTTGATATTTTTGTGTGCTAGATTTGGGACAGTTTTATAAATCTAATGTGGTACCAAACATGTCATACCCTTGGGTAACTTATCCTTTTGCTGTCCATTTTTCAAGTGTCAAAATTACCCATTTCTTAACTAATACTCCCTCCGTCCCAGGATAAAAGTCCTGGTGGACTTTTCACGCATATTAAGAAGATGAATGAAATGACAAAATTGTCCATAATAATGTCATTAAATATGGAGAGAGAATTAAAATAAGAAAAGTATGAGATATTTAATACTACGGGTATAATAGGAAAATGTGTAAAAGTTTGGTTATTAAAGGAAAATGGACATTTAACATGGGACTACCCAAAATAGTAATAAGGACTTTTATCATGGGACGGAGGGAGTAGTAATTTATCAGTTGGGTCAATAGTTGCTCATAGTTTACTAGTTTTATTCTGAGTTTGTTGTTCTGGACTAGCCTTGTGTGGATTTCAGATTCATCATGTCCACGTGCAACCCACGTTGGGTTATACGTAGGGTCCCACATTTAATACCTTGAGAAAGTATAACTAGTATATAATGATTACAATCAACTCTTGTTATTGCGAATTGGTTTTAGATTAGAGAGTTTCATGTCTTTATATACTAGATTTAGGCTCATTTTATGAATCTAACATCTTCAAACAACTTCAACAAAAGTCATTCAATTTGAGGGGAAAAAGAGTAAAAAGAAAAAGAAAAAAAAGTAAAAAAAAATACTCTTTTTGGTTAGGTTGTTATGGCACAAGGAGATTGAAAGACTTGAAGTACCTATTCAGTCTCTTTGTGCTAACCTAGGAGCCAAAGAAGGATAAGAACCTCTTGGATTGTGAAGAAAAAAAAAGTTGAGGTTTTTGAGCAGTTTAGAGAGATGATCAAAGAATCATATGAAGACAGCTGAAATTGAAGAACTGAACAAGAATGATGAGATATTGGTGAAAGGCTTTAGCTCAAAAGCGGTACTATTTCAAGACATCAATGACAACTCATATTTCAGTTTATTTAGTTTACTCGTTCATACACTAATTTTAAATTTATGTTTATAAGAATGCTTAATGCCTAAATTCTCTCATGGTGATAGTTTTTTACTTTTTTTTTATATAAAAATAATAATGATATCCTAGAACATATGTTCTATAGGTATTAGAAAATGAAACTTTCCATAGAGAATTTTTGTCTGCATTCAGAAAATTGCTAGGTGCAAAGAGAGCTTCGAGCGAAGCGAACATTTATTACTCGAATCGAATTTTATTCAAACTACTCGCAAATTTCGAATTCAAGCTCGAATTCGAGTTTTCATATAGCAAGTAGCTTTATAATACATACAATTACCAATTGAACTTGTTATTTTACTTAGAAATTTGAAAATATATTTAAATTACACTTTACAAATAAAAAATACAATTAAAATTAAAAAAAATAATTATTTATTATAATTTTATTAAATTGTGCATATATTATAAGAGAATGTATCGAGTATCTATTCGAATATGTATCGAATCATGATCAAGAATTCGAATAGTTTGAATCCTAAACGAGTCGAGTATAAGATTGTTCAGATTCTACTCGTATTTTTATTCAAACTATTTTTTGGGCTTAGATTTGGATCAAATTTTTAATGAATCCGAATCTCACTCACATTTTTTTGAATCGAGCCCGAATTGTTTGG
The DNA here is from genome assembly GCA_020205615.1 of Panax quinquefolius. Taxonomy (NCBI): domain Eukaryota; kingdom Viridiplantae; phylum Streptophyta; class Magnoliopsida; order Apiales; family Araliaceae; genus Panax; species Panax quinquefolius. The sequence continues at coordinate 45,811,419 of CM035169.1, read as the reverse complement.
TTCAATTTAAAGCCTTACGCCTAGGGCTGCAGGGCTTAGGTGTCTCCTCTAGGTGTGGTAGTTTTAGTATTACTTTTTATATTTATAATAAAACTAAAGTTATTCTTTTGTATATGTAATAAAATTAAAGTTATATATGTTAAAAGTAAAAGTTTTGGGATTGATTTAGGCCAAGGTTGGACAGTGCCTAGACCTTCTTTTAGAACATTGATTTTTTGTTAATATTTTTTTCATCAGTTTGTCATGTTACCTGTTGTTTTGGTGTATTGGTTGTAAAAGTTGTGGTATTTTTACTGAACTTTTTTTAAAGTTACTCGTGGGAATTGGAAAATTGTCCAAATTTTTATAGACAAGATAGATTAAATAAATTTTCAATGTGCAAGGAAAGAAAAATGATATAACCTGGAAGCATAGCAGCTGTGTTATTATGTACATCTAGAATAGATTATTATGCAGATCCTTTTAATTATAGTATAAAGTACATGTAGAATAGATTATTATGTCGGTCCTTTTAATTATAGTTATATATTTTTTAGTCCCCAACTAATTTATAAGATAGAAGGCTTGTTGAGTTCAGATGTTCTCTGAATCATATTTTTATGTTTGCGAAGGTGGTTATTGCAGGGTATTTTAAATTGTAGAGGGGTTGTATTTGGAATAGTTTGCTCAGTTTAGGAGGGTATTTTGAATTAATTTTTTATTAGGTCTTTTTATTTCCAAATATGGGGATCTGAGTTTTTAAAAATTTCTGGCATGAATTCTAATTGAAGGGGGTAATCAGGGTCAAAAGTTATATCTTCAGGTTGGCTTCAAAGAGAGCTACCGTTTAGGGTTTCCTACTAATTTCTTCTTATTTCTAATGCTGCTTTGGTTATAGACAAACTTCTATAGGTAACTCTCTGGTTTCTCCTGCTATTTTTCTTCTTTGTTACTTCACTGCACTGCACCAGAAGAAGCCTAGCCTGGCAGGAGTAAATAAAATGTGCAATAAGGTATAAACATTTTTACTGATGCTTGTCAATTTATCATGGTCTTATAAAGCAGTTTTCATAATCTTAGACCTATCTGTAGCAAGGGTTGCAAAACTTTTGAAATGATTTTCATTGGCAATTTGTCTTTTAAAATTCCGTATATTGACAAATTATGGGGTTGATATTAGTATTTCAAGTACTGCCAGACATTTTGTCAAGTTCTTGGTTTCTGTCTGCCTCTTCCCCAGAAATCAATATACTCAACAGAATTCCATTTGTAAAATTTGTGAATATTAATGATATTTTTTGTTTCATGTATTCCCTTAAAATAATAAGTTGGTTTGTAGTGTAGTATGAGTCCCTGTGTTACTCGGACTCGCCACTTTTTGGTGGAGTACCCGTGTCGACACGACACGGGTACGGGTGCGGGATTCGTACGGGATTCGGCCACATAAATTCGGATACGACTGTTTTGGGAAGAAGAGCCGTGAGGGGGAAGAAGAGCCGTGAAGAAGAAGAAGAAGAACAGCGTATAAAAAAGAGAGAGAGAGAAATCAGATATGATATATAAAATATCCATGGACAATTACAATTAGATATCTTATAGTTTTTAAAATATTTTAATTTAGTCCCTAAGGTTTTTTGAAAGTTCATATTAGCCCTTAAAAAATTACATATCAGTCCATATAGTTTTGTTTTTTTTCCATTCTGCCCCTATTTCTTTATATTTTTATACTTCAGTCCCTAGAGCAAAAAAACTTTGGTGATATAATTTGAAACATTATTGTTAAAAAATCATAACATACCGTATCCTCACACCCCTGTCCAAATTCGGATCCATATCCATGCTCCTCTATTTTTTGACTTCACGTGTCCGACACTTAGATTCGTACCCGCACCCGAAACTCGCACACGAGTCCGAGTAACATAGAGTATGACAATGATATCATGACCAACAAACTTGACAACATTTCGTGGTTTTGTAGTTTGTACTACTGTAACTAAATAGTCTTTTAGTGGAACAGAAAAATGGCAAATGAGACCTTTTTTGGTTTGGAGGGATTTTTATTTAGTAGTTTTGGGTGTTAAATGTTGTACCCATATCCAACACCAACTATGTACTGGGCCAATAAAGGAGTTTGAGGACCATCTTTGTCGAGGGATTTACAAGTGTGTGCGCAAGTAGTTTTGGTCATAAATACAAGAATTGCTATGGCGAAAGATAACTGATAGAAGAATATTATTGTGCTGAATCGCAGGAATTTTTTCCAGTAGATTTTAATTAATTTTTTGTTAAAATTAAATAAAAAAACTTTTAACTAATCACAATAATGTATTTATAATCTAAATTAAAAAAGAAATTTCAAATAAAAAATATTTAGATATAATTTAGAGTTAAATTTACTTCGGTTATTTTTTGTGGGGTTTGTTTATGATAATTATTTTATTTATTCTAAAAAAAAGGTAAAAATGAGAGTAGTGGTAAATTAGTACTCTTCTATTAATTTACTCACTTGAATTTATTTATTTATATATTTGTCACTGCCCTTATACCTATTAAAAAAAAATTCTTACAGGAGTGAGATGCATATTAACATATCTGCGCTGAATAAAGGCAGGTAAGGGCATCACATCCTCGTTCCTGCACCAAATTCAGAATGGTTATTGTAGTTTTAGCAGCTGTTGCAACTTAAAGGGACCAAGTAATTTATTTAGAATTTTGAGTAAGATAGTTATTGTTATTTATTTAAATAATAAATTATTAAATTATATATTATAGTTACTTTCGATCAATTATTAGTTTTGAATAGAATCTAGATTTACTTAGTTATTATTATGAAAAAAAAATAATTATTTTGATTTTATTTAAGTTTGTGATGGAATTTTTATTAGTATTTATATTGACAAAATTTGATTGATTTTAATCCGAGTACAACTATGAAACTCAAATTTTAATATATTTTAATTTAGTTATGACAATTAATTAATAATGAATTTACTATATTTTTCAACTAATTTATAGTTATTATGTTCAAAAAAGTTCATATATATTATTAATACAATTAATTATGTGTTTTGATAAAATTTTAAGTTTTAATGAATTTAATTTAGTTAGGACGTTAATTTAATAATGAAATTCACGATTAATATTAATATAATTAAATCACTTGATTTGTCAAGATATTTGTTGATATCTTATGTGGTGTTTGATTGAATTTTAATGTATTTTAACAGTTCACCTCTTGATGTATTTTAATGCATCATAATATGGTAATGTGGGCATATGAATAGTTTAGACTTATATTTGTATCTTAATAATTTAGAGACATTCAAAGGAAAAATTTAAAGGCATTAAGATACATTAAAAGGTGAGTTGTTGAGATGCATTAAACTGTAATCAAACACTAGTTTAATACCTTAATAAAATTATAAAATAAAGTTAACTAAAATAAAATATGTTAAGATATGTTATCTTACATAAAATTGTGATAAGTTTGAAATATTAATGGTAGAATCAAAATAAAAATTATCTTAGAAGTTTCTAACTCTATTAGAGATATAAAACAACATACACCTCTCTTTTTTTCATTCTTTGTTTTTTTTGCTAAATAACAACATACACCTTTCTTTTTCCTAATAGGTTGTGATTTCTTTTGAATAATTTGAATAGTATTTCATTATTACAAATTTATATACCATACATTTAATTGATTGTATTAATAACTATAACTATCTTCTTAAAATTACTTAAATAATTATCCTATATTTAATGAATTGCATAAAGTCTCTGAACATTCCATCGTTCATCATTTGATCGGTGTTATGATTTTTCTGAGGATTATTGCCTTCCTGATGCACATTATCCTGGGTATTGATCGTTGGTGACTCAACGGTCTCATGTGCTCCATTGCTTATCTCAACATTTTCGAATGTCATTTTCAAATACTGTCACAAAACAAGGGTTAATTGACATGACACTAATTATCCCTATATTCTGACCGACCAATTAAATAACAAATAAACTTAGGTAGGTCATACTAGCGAAAGATTTTCTCGTCTCTCCCCCTAGTTCTAGTCTCACATCTCAGCCAGGGATCATATCCCTAAGCTTTGATACCAAGTGTGACGCCCCAAAATAGGTATACATCACCCATTCTGAGTCGTCAAATACATGGTACAAAATTCAAATACAAACTTAATTTATACAACTGTTAAGTGTCGTGTAGAATACGACAAAATATAAGCTGTGAGTTTTAATACAAATATTATCTTCTAGACAGTATTCAAACTCAAAATAAGTCCTTATTACAAGTATTATCACACTATTTCATAGAATAGTGAAGACTACTAATACAAACATCTAGACCGTCACTCCGTTCCCTGACTAGTCCCAACTATATTCTCATTTCCTGAAAAGAACAATGAAAGCAAAGGGTGAGCTCAACTAGCCCAGTAAGAAATATTATGAAAGATAATGCAGAATAAATTATTGTTAGCCTTCAACAGTGTTAAACTGATAAAATATAATAAATATCAAGTTTAACTGCAGCGGAACAAGCAATCCATTAGAAGAGTCAAGTAGAGCATGAAATCTACTATATTCTATGATTTTAAAAGTTTATCATCAATTTTATCGCTGAGACTCAACTTAATAAATAAATCACATCATCGAATCATCCCTGCACTACGGCCAAGGATATTCATTAGTATCACGACCACGAATTATCCATGCACTACGGGCCAAGGATATTCGTGTTTTCATCAATGATCATGATCATGCCAACAATTGTCCATCAATGCACTACGGAGCCAATGAGGACTTTTACCACATCATTTGTAACATTACGGTCATGATTATACCGAATAATCCCTGGTCATAATCATACATACCAATCATCAACCTATCTATCTATGTAGTAAACCGTATGACTTTCATCACAATATAAGCATGAGGATGATGACAATGATATAAGAATTCAATTAAAAGAAAGCAAAGGATAAATTTTTAAAGATTTATAATTTAATTAATCAAGAATTCAATAATGTCCAAATTATCAACATGATATTGCATTAAAATTCAAGAATAATATTGTATCAAAAATAATTTGGACAGAAAAGAAACCAATTTTATCATGAATAGTACCCCAGGTGAATAGTACTCGAGTGAATAGTAATTCGGGAATAGTAACCCGTGAATAGTACCCCGACATGAAAAAGCTTAAAATTTATCAAAAATGCTCAGAATAATATTTCTATGAAAAGATACTGGATGAAGCGCACATTTCAAGGATATTCTACTAATTTCATGAAGTATAGAAGCCAAAACTCTAATAGAATGAGTATAGAATTCGGAATCTGAAACGAAATAATATTACTTACATACTACAGAATATGAAAGAAAATATTATTTCTTACGAATATTGAACAAAAATAATATCCCTTACCTTAAAAAGAAGAGTATTCCGACTGGTAGGGCGGGGATATTCTTGAAGAAAACTTATATTATTTTCTACGCTCAAAACTTTCTTAAACTCTAAAGAAAAATGCTCAATATTATAGAAGAATAATTCTCTAATTCTGGTGTGATTTTCAATTCTAACTAAGCATCCTATTTATAGGAGAATGGAATTGTGAGACCCCAAATTTTATGAATAAATATTTAAATTTCTCAAAATATTTTTTTTAAATATTATGGTGTGGATTCGATATAATGTTATAGTTGTGGGTAATATTTATAAATTTTGCAAAGTATGCAAGTTGTTATAAAATATTCGTTTGGTCTGGGAATATTCTTTTGTCGGGAGAATATCCGCATTTACGGCACAATCATTAGTGGACCCCAATAACGGAAGTATTGTCGTAGTTAGAAAACGACATAATTATCTTTTATAAAATAACTACGAAAGTGTTACCGTTAAAACTGCTGAACTACCCCGTAGTAAAAGTAATGATGTCTGGCTGGTTTCATAAGTAGCACACGCTATCGATTATTGATGCTTTACGTAAGAAGTCACCGGTTATACTAAATTATTACTACAAATAATTGTTGCATCATATCTCTCTCGTATTATTGATTCAATTATTGTCACAAAGATCATCTCATATAATATGTTATATTATTAAATTAATAATTGAGATGGCAAAGTTATTCATATTATTATTTGCAATATTGATAATGTCTAGAAGTTCTGTCAAGGAGAGGTTTGGTCACCTAATTGCGCGCCAATAAAAAAAATCCTTATCGAAAAGCCCCCCTTTTCCTAGGAATGACCTGATTGTTAAATATTGTGAATTATAATATTAATGATGAATAAGTTCGTGTTGATTAAAGATGAAATTGATAGTTCCATTGTGTTAGAATTATTAGTGTTAGTGAAAATCGACATTTATTTCGATAATAATTGATGTCTGGAGGTTATATTGACCAATCGGATAATTAACCGGATAAATGAGCAATTAATTATTATTGATTCACATGATTATAACTATTTGTTCACATGTGTGTACTATTGATTCACATTCATGTACTATTAGGGGAGTTGGTGCAAGATTGATAATACTTGCATGACTAAGTTAAAAATGGAGGTATAGATGAATGTACTATACTGTAATTAGTTATTTTCACATAATTATACTAATAAGTCACATGAATGAACTATTAATTCACATTATTTACTATTAGGGGAGGTAGTACAAGTTTGATAATACCTGCAGGACTAAATTAAAAATGAAGAAAAAGAGGAAGGTATTATATTGTAATATTTTGAGCCCCAAAACGTGCAATTATCGAAACTATATTTTCCTATAAATAGAAGCTCATTCTTCTTTCATTTCTCACCAATTCACTAAAGCTATAGAGCAATTATTACAGAGAGAAAGAAGAAGAGAAGTCTGCTACCTCACTATTCCAGTATTTAGTCTTCTTTTGAGGTAAGGGGTATTATTCTTTCGTATTCATGAAGAGAGTTATTTTCTTTCAATACTCATAAGGGTTGTTATTCCATTCTTTATTATTGTGTTGGAATAACCTGTCTATGCGAAGTACCGCATACATGGTGAAATTCTTCTGTTATTTCATTCTTTATTATTCTGTTGGAATAACATGTCTGTGCGGTCTATCGCATGCCTGGTGAATTCTATTTTTTATTCCATTCATTATTATTCTGTTGGAATAACATGTCTCTGCGGTCTATCGCATGCCTGGTGAATTCTGTTGTTATTCCATTCTTTATTATTCTGTTGGAATAACATGTTTGTCTTGGCGATCATCGCATGCACGGGAATTCTCATTGTTATTCCATTCTTTATTATTCATTTGAATATCTTGTCTCGTGCAGATTACACGACCGGTTCCATTCTTTATTATTTTGTTGGAATATCCCATGCATGCGGATTCGCGACGCTGACTGGTTCCGCTTCTTTATTATTCTGTTGAATATCCTCACATGCATGCGGATTCTGCATGACTGGATCCATTCTTTATTATTCTATTGGAATAACTCGTCTATGTGGATTACCACATGCATGGTGAATGATCATTCAGATTCATTCTTTATTAAATTGTGGAAATGATCTGCATCACGTGGATTACTGCATGGCGGGTGAAAATCCATTTGCGCTTTAGATATTCTATTATACTTGTATGATATATCATTTCTTTTGTACTCGTCATGAAATATCATTTTCTTTGGTATTTTTTTCTTTTACGAGTTACTATTCACGGGTTACTATTCACCCGATTACTATTCACTCTAGTATCATTCACTCGGGTATTCGGGACACTTTTTGTGTCGGGGTACTATTCCCGAAGTACTATTCACGGGGTACTATTCACCCGAAAAATATATTTCTTTTCTGTCCAAATTATTTTTGGTACATGAATATTATTCTTGAATTTTACCCCACAAAGCAGTATTATGTTGACAATTTGGACGTTATTGATTTCTGGATAAATTAAATTATAAATCTTTAAAATTTATCCTTGAACTTGTTTTATTGAATGATTATGTCATTGTCATCATCCTCATGTTTATATTATGATGAAAGTCATCTTTGGCTTACGTGTATAGATGGACTTGGTATGATTATGACCAGGGATTATTCGGTATAATCATGATCGTAATGTAACGAATGATGTAGTAAAAATCATCATTGGCCTGTAGTTCATTGATGGACAATTGTTGGTATGATTATGACCAGGGATTATTCGATATAATCATGACCATTGATGATTATATGAATATCATTGGCCGTGGTGCATGGATGATTTGATGATGTGGTTTATTTATTAAGCTGAGTCTCAGCGATAAAGTTGATGAAAAACTTTTTAAATCATAGAAGATAGTAGATTTTATGCTCTACTTGACTCTTCTAATGGATTGCTTATTTTTTTTGCAGCTTGTTGATCTAAAACTTGTTGTCTATTGTATTCTATCGGTTGTTATCTTTGTTGAAGGCTAAGGATAATTTATTCGCATTATCTTAGTCATAATATTTCTTACTAGGCTAGTTAAGCTCACCCTTTCTTTCACTGTTCTCTTCAGGAAATGAGAATATAACTGGGACGAGTCGGGAAATGGAGTGATGGTCCAGGATAAATGGCTTTAGTAGTCCTCACTATTCTACGAAATAATGTGATAATAATTGTAATGAGGACACCATTGAGTGTGGATATTGTCTAGATGATAATATTCTTGTTTAAACTCTCAGCTATGTTTTGTCGTATTTTACACGACTTTTGTATAATTAAGTTGTATTTGAATTTATGTACCATGTATCTGGCGACTCAAGATGGGCGATGTATACCTGTTTTGGGGGTGTCACATGAAGGATACTATTTGAATAATCACGGATGCACCAATTTTAAATTTCACGAACGCTATACAAAATACCACGAACGACTGAAATTCTAAGCAATCATAAAGTAAAAACAAAACAAAAATATAATACATATATATATATATATTTATATATAAACACACGTTCTTTGAAAAAAATCCCGTCAATATTTTTAACAACATTTATTCATCATTATTTTAACTCGCAATATTAACAACCAGATCGTTCCCAAGAAAGAGGGGGATTTCCGATAAGAATTTCTCCCTATTGGCGCGCAATTAGGTGACCAAACCCCTTTCCTCGACAGAACTTTCTAGACATTGTTAATTATGCAGATAATAATATGGATAACTTGCCATCTCAATTATTGATTTAATAATATATAAAATATTGACAATAATTGAATCAAATAACGTGAGATACTATGCAAAGAATTATCAGAGTAATAATTGAGTATAACTGAGTGACTTCTCACGTAAGCATCAATAATCAATACCGTGTGCTATTATGTAATCACGCGTATTACTGTACTTTTAACACCGGGTATTTCAACAGTTAACGATAAAACTTTCGCCGTTATTTTTATAAAAAGATATTTTTGTCATTTTTTAACTCCAATAATAATTCCGTTGCGGGGTCCACCAATGATTGTGTCATCGTACGAATATTCCATGTTAAAACGAATATTCCTTGACCAATCGAATATTTTATAACAACTTGCTTTCTTTGAAAAATTTATAAATATTACCCACAACTATAACATTATAACAAATTCACACCTTAATATTCAAAAATGATATTTATAGAAAAAATTCATCTTTATTCACAAAAGTTGGGGTCTTACAACCTCCCCTTCTTATGATAGGAAAACAATTAATTTTTTCATGATGAGTCGTTAACCAATTAATCCCTAAAATCACATCAAACGCAAGTATTTTCAAAGAGATAAGGTCGACAGGTAATGTACGTGTGCCGATTTGGATCAAACAAGACTTATAAACAGTGGATGTAATGAAGGTTTCTCCCAACAGAGTTTCAACAGATAAGTCAAAGTCTAATTTCTCCGGAGTCAAATTTAAATGTTGAGCGCAAGTAGGAAAAATAAAAGATTGGGTAGAACCGATATCAAATAAGGTATAGACTTCGCTAGAGTTTATGATTAGCTTACCCGTGATCACCTCGTTCGGATTCCTCTCTTTTTGGGATGTTACGATAAACGCTCTCCTTTGAACTACCGGTTTTGTCTTATCTGGGACTGCCTTTGATGTCTCTATCCCAGCTGGACTTGATTTCGGTGCACGATAAAATCGGGCTAGGTGACCTTCTCTTCCATAATTGTAACATGCTTTGGACTGCTGCGTACAGTTTGGACTGATGTGTCCCTCCCCTCCGCATTTGTAATATACGACCGGCAGTCGTTCTCCTTCCTTAACAACAGGTGTTGGTGCTGACGTCTTTCCATCATTATTGAATTTCCTCTTCTTGAAATTTCCACTTCTATTATCTTGGCCATGATTACCACCGAAGTGGTTAACATTTCTGGCATGTTGATTCCCTCCACGCTTGTTGTCACCGATTCGATGACTGCTACCACTGGTATTATCGATTTGCCGGCTGCTCTCTCTTGGTTGGGTTGACTCATTATCCCGCTCTAATAACTGAGCCATATTTACAACATCAGAATACAAACAAAGTTTGTGAGAAATTAGGTATTGACGTATCTCAGGTTTCAAAACTCTTAGAAACATCTGCGTCATTCTCTCCTCATTATCAACCAAGTGGGACGCAAACCGGGACAATTCGGCAAACTTAGCTTTGTACTGCGACACAGTCATATTATTTTGCTCTAACTTGATGAACTCTACCTCCTTCATGTGGCGAATACTTTCGAGAAAGTACTTGTCGTTGAACAGTTCTTGGAACTTCTCCGAAGACATCTTCAATCACGGCGGTTGAGTACGCTTCTGATTTCCACCAAGAATCACCTCTCCTCACAACATGAAGGTGGCAAAGGAACCTTTTGCTCTCGAGCATCCTAAGACATCAAATATCTTGTTTGATCTGCTTTATCCACGTCTCGCCTTAAGTGGTTTTGGCTCTCCCAAAACTCCGTGGTCCCAGCTCCTTGAATCTGCTTAGCGGTGACCATCCCGAGAGTTGCCAATGTTTTCAATTTGCATTTTGAACAAGAGTCGTTCTCGCCCGATGTTGCATGAATTGCATAAAGCCTCTGAACATCCCATCGTTCATCATTTCGTCTTTGGTTTCTTTTTTTGGTTCGTTGGAGAAATTTTTTCTATATATACATACATAATATATATATATATATATATACATGTATGTGTTTGTTTGTATATACTGGAATAATGGAGATGCAAGGTCGTGTAATTGTTTTCCAACAAGGTAGTGAAACAACGTAATGTTGACCTTTATTTAACAATCCAACTATATAAACGCAAAGAACATGCAAAAATACTATAGTGTAATTTTTTGTTTGACGATTTGATTTGAGGTTGTGGAGCATTATTATAACCATATAAAAAAAGTTATTTTTTGACATTTGTTTATTTTCATTATTATGAAATTGTTGATGCATATCACTACATCATAAAAAGATTTACATGCTCTCATATTTTTACATGGTCCTTGTATCTGTAAGGTTGGATTATGATGAAGACCCAAAACTACTTCGTTTCACCTACCTTGCACGAGAAAAAAAAATGAATTTACATGACCTTATACCCATGGGCGGATCTACCTTAGGGTAGTGGGGTCAATTGACCCCACTCAATTTTTGGGAGTCAATTTTTAATTTGATTTTAATTTTATAAAGTGTTTAGTAAAAATAAAAAATTTAAATTAAATGTCTCAAATTTTTACTAACACAAACACTCCACTCTTTTATATTGTTTAGTAACTTACATTGAACATGATATTTTTGCAGCTATTAAAATGAGATTATCGTTACGATAGTTTCAAACAATGAAATCTCAAAAAACGTTATTATAAATAATATTTTAATAATATTATTTAGTTTTGTAATTTATTTTAGAGGACACAAGAAGTCTCTTATAATAACTGTGTTTTAAAAAATTATAAAATATCATTTTATATATAACATAAGATCGAGGATTCGAAGTGTATTCAATTACATAAAACAAAATCAATTTTATATGATAGCTCACACAATTATTTGAAATATTTCTCGCATTCTGGTGCCTTTATTTTATTGTATTTTATTTTTTTTATAAATTTTTGTTTTAAAAAAATTAACCCCACTAAATTAATGGGCTGGATCCGCCCCTGCTTATACCTCCATTACTCCCTAGGTGCATGTATGTATGTATGCGTATGTGTATGCATGTAAATTCACTAATTCTACAAAAGTTACAAATGTTATCTTCAAACCTTTAGAGCCTTTAAAAAGTGGCAGTTTATGGAGTGTATATGTTATTTTTTCAGGTATCTTGACAAGTAAGTGCATATCACTTCAAATGATGCTTAGATCAACTTCTACAATAATATTTTTGGTTCAATTTGTGGCGCTTTGTTACTATGATAACTACAATTTATTCTTAGCCATGTTACTTCTCATTTATACTTCTGAAGAAAAATTTATTGTTGCATATTCAATTTTGAAACTTAGGAGCAATGATCTTAGTTGGGTGGAAAATACGCTTATAAAATAAATTCAAAATGTAGGAAGGTATTGAACTAGGGTGTTATCTCTAGTTCTCTGCCTTTTTCTTTTCAGGGATGCATTGTTAGGTTTGTAATATTCAAGAACGCAATCAAATTGCAAAAAGTGCGGAAACGTGTAAAAATCAGAGTTTAAAAATTTACAAACCATATACCCGGATCACCCTTTATGCATAATTATTAATTAAACGAAAAGATAAAGAATAAAATCATACCCTTGAAATTCACCTCAGGTACAAGTTCACCTCCAAATTCTTTCGCGTTCAACTTGAATCCACCGGGTTTGGTTCCTTCCTTTGATCAACGTTAGTCACCCATATGTTTGGCCTTTAGAGGTGATCCACCAAGGAAAAATAAAGATTCAAGAAGAAGGGGTATTGGCTCAACCCTAGTTTTCTATCTCTATAGAAAAGGGTACTCTCCAACAAATTGGAATTATGTCGTATGTTGTTAAAGTCAACAACCCCACCACCCATAATAAGACTCCTCTTATTTATAGATGTGGGCAACCCATCTTAACAATTAAGGAATTGGGTTTTATTTAATTAATTAAATTCTTTTAATTAATTAAGCTCCCTAATCTTATTAGGAATAATTAATTAAACTCCTTTAACTAATTTTCCTTCCTAATCCAATTAGGAATAAATGAGAGTACTTATATTAAATTAATTCCTAAACTCTTTTAGAAATTAAAATAATAATAATTGTAATAATATTAATAAGACTCCTCTTATTAATTTATATTTAATATTTCTAAAATATTAAATAATAAATATTAAGTTATTTAATTTATTCTATCACCATAGATTAAATTAAATATACATAACATATTATTACGATTATGCCATTAACTTCTTAAATAATTATTCTTCCTTTTATGGTGTGACCCTTTAGGTTCTCCATATTTAAACCTAGGTTGTGAATAAATCAATTAGAATAATTCTAATCTTATTTAAATAAATAAATTAAACAATTAATTTATTTAAATAAATAATATTTATTCTACAATAGGGATAAACCTCCCTAACGATCAACGACTTTCCGTATAATATAGATTTCAACATTAATCATAAAAGAACCTTTGAGTAAATAGTTACCAGACAATTCAATCCTTCCACCATACAATGTCCCAATTAAATATAAGACATGGAATTATCGTCAAGTCTTATTTTATTTAGTTATATGTATTTCGATCCTTAAATGCACAACTCCAAATAATGCAGATTAGAAACTCCTTTCTAATTTCATTCTCGCCTTGCCAAGGACTCACTGGGTTGTCATTTATCGAATCACATAGACATTTCTCTTCTTTTATTAGAAGTGGTAGATTCTTTATTGATCATACATTATCTCCATGTATAACTTATTATACCCAAGCATACCCTTTGATATACCCTAAGGGTCTTAAGGAATAAGTCAAAGTATAACTCATCATACACAAGATACTATGATGATCTCAAGTCCAAGGATCACTTGTACTTACTATCACTACTGAATTCCTATTTACAGCAAATAAAACTCCATTAGGTATTCCTTAGCGAGCCACGCTCAAATGAACTTATTCTCTAATAAGCACCTACATACTTGCTTTAGTGTCTCCACACAAATGATCATGAGATCAATCATCCTCATCCAATGAGCAAGCAACGTATGTACCAATCTATCCGGATTCACTAATCCCCAATTTAGTAATCCAATGATTGGGAACTATTTTAGTTTTAAGCTTTCTAAGAATTTAGATCTCATTAGAATGATCATCATCATTATTCTAAAAGCATTGCTTAAAACTATGGGTTTATCACATATTATAAAAAAACAAAGATCATGTAGATAATTAAAAGCCTTTAATAAATTAATACTTTTTATTAATAAATGAATAAGATTTTTACAAAGTATATGCTTTATCATCAAACATGATTGGCTTGTGTGCATACTACTTTCAATCTCCCACTTGCACTAAAGCCAATCGTCATGGTAACTCATACTCTTCTTCTCTAAGTGACGATTATCCCGTCAGTAGGATAAGCTTTAGTTAATGGATATGTAATGTTGTTCATGAGAATCCACTATCTCTATAGTGATTTCCCATCTTTCAATGATTCTAATAATCAAATGAAAGTTCCACAACACATGTTTAGATCCAAGATGAGACTTAGGAACTATTCCTAGTTACAGAATGAACTTTTAATCCAAACAATCAACTTGCAACTTCATTTATAGCTATATACTTTGTCTTTATCACTAAACCAAAGAACTCTTTCTTTGTTTGGAACCTTTCCAATTCAACGCACCACTGCTCAAGATAACGCTTTTACCTTAAAGTGGATTTTTCATCATCTCTGCACTCGTCTCGAAAAACTTGAGTCCGTTAAGCCCTCTAGTTTTAATTCGGACCCACCATGAATATGATCACATCCTTAGTGCTTGGTTAAGCACTTTAAGATGTTTTTCAACGACTCATAGTGAACTTCTCCATAATATGACCGATCAACATCGTGTCTCGTACATTTCATTGCATGCATGATTGTCACTCATGCGACCTCTCTTTTCGAGTCCGTGGGGACTATTAAGAGAGATACACTCCATAGCTCATCGACATGAGACATCTCTTGAGTTTTCCATGCTAAACGACTTTAGCATCAAATGAATATATCGCTCGGGGTTAAGTCGAGCATCCTCTTGTATCTATCTATATAGATTTATATCCCCAATTAAGATACTCTTCCAAATCATTCATGGAGGAATGTTTAGACAACTTTATCTTTACTGATTGTAGCATTGGTATGTCATTCCTTATATGTAGTATATCAACATATAGTACTAGGAATGTCACGATGCTCCCACTGACCCTTTTGTACACACTAGAACTCTTACCTCATCTTATGTAACTCTGGATCATCATCTTCTATGATGCGTACCTCATCATCATCATCTATGATGAATCCATACCTCCTGTATCTTCTTGGCATTATTCCGATTTATGATTCTTGTGGTATAATAGGTCTATCTACAGGTTCCTCTTATTTGACTTATGGTGTTTTGTTGTGACGCCCCCAAAATAGGTATACATCACCCATTCTGAGTTGTCAATACATGGTACAGAAACAACTACAACTTTATTATTACAACAGTAAAACTGTGAGTTTAAATACAAATATTATCTTCTAGACAATATTTATACTCAAATAAATCCTCATCACATTTATTGATACATTATTTTACAAAAATGGTGAGGACTACTAAACAATCCTTTCTAAAAACCTTCATTCCATACCCCACTGCATACTCGCTATATTCTCACCTCCCAAGAAGAATGGAACAAAAAGGAAAGGGTGAGCTCAACTAGCTCAAGAAGAATATTATGACTAAGATAATATACAACAAATTATCGTTAGTCTTCAACAGGAAAAAATTTAATAGAATACAATAGACAACAAGTTTCGAGATCAATATTCATGCTGAAATAATAATTCATAGAAGAGTTACGTAGAGAATGAAATCTACTATAATCTATGAATTTAATAAATCCATCATCAATATTTTATCCTGTAACATCAATCAATATTCATCTCAAATCAAATATTCATCTTTGCACTACAAAGCCAAAGATATTCATCAATCGGTCATGTTTATCTCAACACTGCTCATCTTTGCACTACAGCCAAAGATATTCTTCGAAAATCATTCATCTTTGCACTACTGGCCAAAGATATTCAATAATATCATCATTTAAGACGAGAGGATGATGAAAATATTTTTAAAGAACGAATCCAAAGTGAAACAAAATGACAAGGATTAAGGATTAAGGATTCGTATTTTGTTTTATCCATGTCCAACAATACCTCAAAAATAATCATAGTGGTGTAAAATTCAAGAATGATCAAAACATGGATACAATCAAAGCTAGTATCCGAATAGATATTTTGGACGAAAAGAAGAAATTTTATTTTTCTATTGAATAGTGGTCAGATACGTGAATAGTGTCAGATATCGTGAATAGTCTTGATATACATGAATAGTAACTCGACACCAAAAAATAGAAATTCCACAAAAAACATCTTCACGCTTCATGAATAGTACTGTGAATAAGAACTCGTGAATAGTAACTCATGAATAGTAACTCGTGAATAGTAACTCATGAATAGTAACCCCAGACATGAAAAAGTTCCAAATTTGATAAAAAGTTCCAACTAATATTTCAAAGATAATGATATTGAAGAAATAATATCATTACGAAAAAAATAATATCCCTTACCTCAAAGAATCAAGATTTCTAAGGAAAGGCTCAAGTGATCTTTGAATGAAACTTGTCTTGATAAAGAACTCTCAAAGTATCTAAATACTCACAAAATACGCTTCAATAATATAGAGAGAAAGAGAGAAAACTTTGTTTCGTGTGATTTTCAATTCTAACTTAGCCCTCTATTTATAGAAAATGTTAGCCCGTACCAAGGCAGACTTGACTTGCTACACCGATGGTTTTACCTCGCTACTATTGCCACCCACCACATTTGAAATAAAATTCAGCACATTTCTTCACCAACCACAAGTGGGGCCCACTCAATTCTAGAATTTTCCACCAAAATCAATTATAAACCTAATTTCCTAATCACCACCTCTTAAAATTCATAACAAATCATTCGCTCATTTTAACGATTCAAAATTTGTGGACATATACTCAACTTATATATGTATAACATATCCAAAAATTACAACGATCCAACTATTTGATTAAATATTATAACTCACACAATAAAGTCAGTAATAACACCGATTTGATCTTTTAATACCTCCAATCCGACAAAATACAAATAAAACATCTCAAAGATTAATTCCTTCATTAATAACCACATAAATAAATCCATCATTTATATTCATATAAAATAAATATTTCCTTATCATATGAATCAATAATTAATTATTCACAAATAATATTACGTAATCACATTTATGATGAACCAGTCGCTCCTGTGAAAGAGGGGCTTTCCGATAAGGATTTCTCCTCTTCTTGCCAGCAATTAGGTGACCAAACCTCTCCTCGATGTAACTTTCTAGACATTGCCAATAATGCTATCTAATAATATTATTCAAATAATATGAATTATTGATCCGATAATGGAGATAATGTCAAAGGACAATTATTGAACAACAATAATATAAAATATCAACGCAAAGAATTATTGAATCAATAAAATAAAATATTGAACAAGAATTACCGTGAAAATTATTGAGTAGTGCCTTCTTCGTAAGGATCAATAATTCAATCAATATGCGCGGTAATACCGTAGCTTCTTAGGCAACCACGCCAGACATCGTGTATTTTAACCACCGGTATTCCAATGAGTCTTAATCAGTAACAACTACGCTATTATTTTTAACCAACTTATTTTTGTCGCTTTCTTCATCCAATCGCTTTCACATTATGGGGCCCACACACGGGTCGCGCCATCGCATTTAATATTCCCGACAAAGATTTAATATTCCACGACCAAACGAATATTCCCCGACAAAAATGAATATTTTATAACCACTTGCTTATTTTGAAATATTTATGTATTTAACCCTTAACTATCCACATTAATCAAATCAACCCTTACTATTTCAAAATAATAAATAAAGGAAATTCCTTTTATTTAAAAAATTTCTGGGTCTTACAACCTCCCTCCTTATGAAATTTCGTCCTCGAAATTGACGTGACGTACTGGTGTTTCAAAAGGTGAGGATACCTCGCTTTTATTTCCGCTTCCAATTCCTGTGTCATTTCCTCTATAGCATGATTCCTCCACAAAACTTTAACTTGTGGTATGACCTTTCTTGCAGTAGGACATGCTCCTTCCTATCCAAGATCTTGACAGTACCTCCTCATACGTTAAGTCTTCGCTATCTCGTCCTGGTTCTAATTCAATAACGTGGTTCGGTCTTTCACATATTTATTTAAGTATAGATATGTGAAACACATTATGAACACGAGACATACTTTGAGGTAACGCAAGTCTATAGGCTACATTTCCTACTCGGTCACAAGAATTTGAAATGGACCAATAAATCGTGGATTGAGCTTTCCTCTCTTCCCAAATCTTGTAACTCCCTTCCATGGAGCAACTCGCAACAATACATGATCCCCTACATTAAATTCCACGTCCTTTCGATGAAGATCCGCATAACTCTTTTGTCGATCTTGTGCCGCTTTGTATACGTTGTCGAATCATTTGGATCTTTTCTTGAGTCATACGTATTTAACTCGGGTCCCAACAATGTTGCTTCACCCACCTCATCCCAACATATCGGAGAACGACATTTTCGTCCCATATAATGCTTCAATGGAGCCACACCTATACTTGCTCGATAACTCGTTGTTGTAGGAGAATTCCACCAATGGTAAATACTTATCCCAACCGCCTCTGAAGTCTAGGACACGAGTCTTAATAAATCTTCAAGAGTTTGAATAGTCCTCTCGATTGTCCGTCCGTTTGGGGATGGTATGCGTCAACTAAATCGCAAATCTGCGCTCCATAGCTTTTTGCAAGCTAACCCAAAATCTTGAAGTGAATCTTGGGTCACGATCCGAGACTATGGATACAGGCATGCCATGCAACCTCACGATCTCATTTACGTACATACTAGCAAGACGTTCAAGGGAATAAGTCTCCCGTATCGGCAAGAAATGAGCAGACTTGGTTAATCTATCAACAATAACCCAAATAGCATTGATGCCTTGAGAAACCGTAGGAAGACCCGTAACGAAATCCATGGTAATGTGTTCCCACTTCCATTCCGGAATCTCAAGTGGTTGCAACGGACCCTTAGGTACTAGATGCTCCGCCTTTACACGTTGGCAAGTTAAACACATCGAGATAAACTTTGCAATCTCTCTCTTCATATTATTCCACCAAAATGTATGTCGAAGATCACGATACATTTTAGTACTTCCAGATGGATTGCAAATGGTGTATTGTGTGCCTCCATCATAATCTTGTACTTCAAATCGTAGTCGTTAGGAACACAAAGTCTAGAGTGGACTCAAGTATTCCTTCTTCATCAATTCTCGCTTCCTAATAGCTCCTTCTTGTACTTTCTTCTTCATACGCATCATCCGGCCTGGGTGGCTCGAGCAACCTTAACTTTTTCTATTAAAGTTGGCTCTGTCATGCGTATACTTGACATCATCGCACTCGCTCCGCATATGATCTTCTACTCAATGCGTCATTACCTACCACGCTCGCTTTACCGTGATGGTATTGAATAGTGTGGTCGTAGTCTTTCAATAGCTCGAGCCAACGTCACGCCATATGTTGAGTTCTTTTTGAGTGAAGAAATATTTAAGGCTTTTATGATCCGAATATATCTCCACTTTCTCCCCATATAGATAGTGCCTCCATATCTTTAGCGCAAAAACGATCGGGCCGCTAACTCTAGATCATGAGTAGGATAATTCCTCTCATACTTTTTAAGTTGTCGCGAGGCATAGGCTATGACTTTCCCCACGCTGCATGAGAACACATCCTAACCTTTTGCACAAGCATCGTCAGAGATAACAAATCCATCCGAACCAGATGGTATTGTTAGAACAAAAATAGAAATAAGTCTCCTCTTAAGCTCTTGGAAACTTTTCTCGCATTCTTCGCTCCAAACGAATTTCAGATCCTTTCGAAAGTTAGTTGAGTTAATGGAGTAGCGATTCGAGAAAACCCTTCCACGAATCTCCGATAATAACCAACTAAGCCCAAAAGCTACGTGCTTGATCAACCACCGACTTTGTTGTTCCCAACTTTGTATTGCTTCAATCTTCACGGATCAACAGATACTCCATGTTTTGACACCACATGCCCAAGAAAGGCTACTTCCTGCCGTAACTCGCATTTCTTCAATTTGGCATATAGTTGGTTTTCACGAAGCCTTTGAGTACCAAATTTCAAATGGTGCTCATGATCTTCACGACTTTTGGAATATATAAGGATGTCATCAATAAAGACAACAACGAATCGATCCAAATATTCCTTGAATACTCGGCTCATCATATCCATGAAAGCCACAGGAGCATTAGTTAGTCCGAAAGACATGACTAAGAATTCATAATGCCCATACCGAAGTTCTCAAGGCGCCTTTGAATATCCTCGCTTTTAATCTTCAAATGATGATATCCGTAATCGAAGATCGATTTTTGAAAAGAATTGTGCCCCTTGCAATCGGTCAAACAAGTCATCAATACGAGGTAGAGGATACCTATTCTTGATGGTGACATGGTTCAATTCCCGATAGTCAATACAAAGTCGCATACTCCCGCCTTTCTTCTTTACAAATAAAACAGAGCACCCCAAGGAGATGTACTAGATTTAATGAAACCAATGTCCAACAATTCCTCAGAGTTGGACCTTTAACTCTCAAGTTCAATAGAGCCATTCGATATGGGGTTTTAGAAATGGGCTTTGTACCAGTTCAAGATCAATAAAGAATTCAACTTCACGCTCGGGGTAGACCGGGAAGTTCTTCAGAAATACGTCGGAAAGTCAATAACAACAGAATATTATTCAAATTTGACGTGTCTTTATTCAAATCCATAACATGGGCTAAGAAAGCTTGACATCCGCTTTTCAATAAACGAATAACTTTATGATTAGATATGATAGTGATTGATTTTAATGGTTTAGTTGCTTGAATTGCATAACAAAGTTGGTTAGGAATATGAAAACTAACAACCTTACGAAAACAATCAATTTTGGCATGATGAGTAGTTAACCAATCAATCCCTAAAATCACATCAAAAGCAAGTATCTTTAAAGAGATAAGGTCAATGTAAGGTGATGGTGCCAACTTGAATCAAACAAGATTTATAAACAAAGGGATGTGATGAAAGTTTCTCCTAATGGAGTTTCCACAGATAGTCAAAGTCTAATTTCTCCTGAGTCAAGTTTAAACGCTGAGCACATGCAGAGAGATAAATGAATGGGTAGCACCCAGATCAAGTAAGGTATAAACTTCACAAGAATTTATAAATAGCTTACCCGTGATCACCTCGTTTGGGTTCCTCGCATTATGACAAGTCACAACAAACGCCTTCCTAATCATTGACTTTAACTTTTCTCGGGATAGTTTTTTGAGTCACCGTCTCACTAACTAGGTTTCGCTATCAGCATAATCTCGAGCGATATGTCCTTCCTTTCCACAACTATAGCATACCTTGAATCTGTTGGGCGCTTGATCGATATGTCCCTCTTTTCCGCATTTGTAGCATACGACCGGTGGTCGTTCTCCTCCTTAGAACCGCCGTTACTCGCAGACTGTTGTCTTCACATAGTCGTTGTTAAATCTCCTCTTTTAAAATCTCCTCCCCGACTCGCTTCTTCTCGCTTTTCATGACCATGATTACCACCGAGTGGTTACCATTTCGTCGTCCGTCTGCTTTTCTCCGCAGTTATCATTATTCTGTTGATCGCTATCTCCGTACGATCCAGGTTATGGTCCCTCGGGTTGACCGTACTCGTTATCTCGCTCTAATAATTGAGCCCTCATTTACAACATCCTGAATAAAGAGAAAGTTTATGAGAAATGAGATAATTGATGTATGCTGGGTTTCAAACCTCTAAGAAACATCCGCGTCATACGCTCCTCATTCTCCACCAAATGAGGTGCAAACTCGATAACTCTACAAACTTTGCCTCGTCATCGAGACACCGCCATGTTGTTTTGCTCTAATCATGAACTCCACTTCCTTCATATGACGAACACTTTCGTGAAAGTATTTGTCATTAAATAGTCTCTCAAACGTCTCCCAAGACATGCCGAAAAGCGGTTGATGGGTACGCTTCACGCACTCCCACCAAGAGTCCGCCTCTCTCTCCACTAACATAAAGGTGGCGAATGGAACCTTCTGTTCTCCGCATCCCAAGACATCGAATATCTTGGTAATTTGTTTGACCCATGTTTCCGCCATGATCGGATCTCGCTTTCCCTTAAATTCGTGGTCCCAACTCTTTGAATCGCTTGTTGTGATAACCCGTGAATTGCTATCATTTCCTCCTCAGATTTTGAACACGAAGTCTCCCTCGTCGATTTTGCATGAATCGCAAAAGCTTCTAAACATCCCCTCGTTCATCATCTCGCTTTCAAATGGGTGTTGTTCACAGGAGGAACATTGCCACTTGCGTTACGCTTCTCCTTGGTGAGTACAGCATCTCCACTGGTCTCATTTATTCCACTTGTTAATATTCTCGGTCGACATTCTCAAATCATCGCCATAAAATAAGGGTTAATTAAGGAAATCAATATATCACATAATATCCCTATAAACCTGACCAACTAACAAATAAGCTTAGGTAGGACACACTAGCGAAGGATTTACTCTTCCTCCCTCCTAGTTCTATTCCCCGATCTCCGCCAGAGATCATATCCCTAAGCTCGATACCAACCGTGGCGCCCCCAAAATAGGTATACATCACCCATTCTCGAGTTGTCAATACACGGTACAAAAAATAACTATAACTTTATTATTACAACAAGAAATCTGTGAGTTTAAATACAAATATTATCTTCTAGACAATATTTATACTCAAATAAATCCTCATCACATTTATTGATACATTATTTTACAAAAATGGTGAGGACTACTAAACAATCCTTTCTAAAACCTTCATTCCATACCCCACTCGCATCGCTTATATTCTCGCCTCCCGAGAAGAATGGAACAAAAGGAAAAGGGTGAGCTCAACTAGCTCAAGAAAGAATATTATGACTAAGATAATATACAACAAATTATCGTTAGTCTTCAACAGGAAAAATTTAATAGAATCACAATAGACAACAAGTTTCGGATCAATATTCATAGAATGAAAATAATAATTCATGTAAGAGTTACGTAGAGAATGAAATCTACTATAATCTATGAATTTAATACCCATCATCAATATTTTATCCCCGTAACATCAATCAATATTCATCTCAAATCAAATATTCATCTTTGCACTACAAAAGCCAAAGATATTCATCAATCCATCATGTTCATCTCAACACTGTTCATCTTTGCACTACTGTGCCAAAGATATTCTTCAGAATCATTCATCTTTGCACTACTACTACCAAAGATATTCAATAATATCATCATTTAAGACCGAGGATGATGAAAATATTTTTAAAGAACGAATCCAAAGTGAAACAAAATGACAAGGATTAAGGATTAAGGATTAGTACTTTTGTTTTATCCATGTCCAACAATACCTCAAAAATAATCATAGTGGTGTAAAATTCAAGAATGATCAAAACATGGATACAATCAAAGCTAGTATCCGTATTAGATATTTTGGACGAAAAGAAGAAATTTTATTTTTCTAAATGAATAGTGTCAGATATCGTGAATAAAGTCGTATACATGAATAAGAACTCCGACACCAAAAAATAGAAATTCCACAAAAAAATCTTCACGCTTCATGAATAGTACTCGTGAATAAGAACTCGTGAATAGTAACTCATGAATAGTAACTCGTGAATAAGAACTCATGAATAGTAACCCCGACATGAAAAAGTTCCAAATTTGATAAAAAGTTCCAACCAATATTTCAAAGATAATGATATCAAGAAATAATATCATTACTTAAAAAAATAATATCCCTTACCTCAAAGAATCAAGATTTCTAAGGAAAAAGGCTCAAGTGATGTTTGAATGAAACTTGTAATTTGAATAAAGAACTCTCAAAGTATCTAAATACTCACAAAATACGCCAATAATATAGAGAGAGAAGAGAAAAAAACTTGTTTCGTGTGATTTTCAATTCTAACTTAGCCTTCTATTTATAGGAAAATGTTAGCCCGCCAAGCGCACTTGACGACCTGCTACCGATGGCTTTTACCTCGCTACTATTGCCACCACCACATTTGAAATAAAATTCAGCACATTTCTTCACCAACCACAAGTGGGGCCCACTCAATTCTAGAATTTTCCACCAAAATCAATTATAAACCTAATTTCCTAATCACCACCTCTTAAAATTCATAACAAATCATTCGCTCATTTTAACGATTCAAAATTTGTGGACATATACTCAACTTATATATGTATAACATATCCAAAAATTACAACGATCCAACTACGGATTAAATATTATAACTCACACAATAAAGTCAGAATAACACCGATTTGATCTTTTAATACCTCCAATCCGACAAAATACAAATAAAACATCTCAAAGATTAATTCCTTCATTAATAACCACATAAATAAATCCATCATTTATATTCATATAAAATAAATATTTCCTTATCATATGAATCAATAATTAATTATTCACAAATAATATTACGTAATCACATTTATGACAACCAGTCGCTCCTCAGAAAGAGGGGCTTTCCGATAAAGGATTTCTCCTTCATGGCGCAAGCAATTAGGTGACCAAACCTCTCCTCGATGTAACTTTCTAGACATTGCCAATAATGCTATCTAATAATATTATTCAAATAATATGAATTATTGATCCGATAATGGAGATAATGTGTAAAAGACAATTATTGAACAACAATAATATAAAATATCAACGCAACAATTATCAAATCAATAAAATAAAATATCGAATAAGAATTCATCGTGAAAATTATCGAGTAGTGCCTTCTTCACGTAAGGATCAATAATTCAATAATACTGCGTAATACCGCAGGTGCTACTTTGCAACCACGCCAGACATCAGTATTTTAACCAATTTGGTATTCCAACAATCTTAATTCAGAATAACTACGCCAAGTTATTTTTAACCAACTTATTTTTGTCGCTTTTCTTCATCCAATCGCTTTCCGTTATGGGGCTCCACATACATGGTCGCCATCGCATCGCATTTAATATTCCCCGACAAATTTAATATTCCACGACCAAACGAATATTCCCCACAAAAATGAATATTTTATAACCACTTGCTTATTTTGAAATATTTATGTATTTAACCCTTAACTATCCACATTAATCAAATCAACCCTTACTATTTCAAAATAATAAATAAAGGAAATTCCTTTTTATTTAAAAAAATTTCGGGGTCTTACATTTGTGGTTCTTGAACTTTTCAAGATCTATTATCCTCCCACCAGCCCCTTTAATGATAAACATCTTTATCTTAGAAGGCAACATGTTTCTCAACAAACACCTTTTGCTAAGTAGGATTATAGAACATATGCCCTAAACTTACTTTAGGATGTCCCACAAATCTGCATTTGTCAAATCTCGTCCCAAGCTTATCCTTTGAAACATTTTCACATAAGTTGACAACCCCTTAACTTAACATACTTAAGATTAGGAATCCTCCCCATCCATAACTTTTATGGAGTCTTGGGGCCGGATTTTGAGGTTACCATTTTGTAGATATACGCACCATTTCTAGGACATTATCCCGTAAGAATCTTTGGAATGTCGGTAAATCATTATGGATCGCATCTATGTCCAACAAGGTACAATTTTTCATTCGATACATCAATCAATTATCACAGATGTGTCCATTATGAGAAAACCATTTGAGATGATCTAGAAACTTATCAAGACAAGTATTTATTCCTTGATCTAATCAAAGAATCTTAATACTTTGCTAATTTGTTTCATTTCTCAATTCTTTGAACCTTTCAAATAATTCACAATTGTATTTCAAAGAAATACACACATTCAACTCTTTGAATGATCATCTCCTTTTTCTTATACTAGTTTGTTCAATTTGCAAAATATATTTTTTACGTAAGTCAAGTATACAAAATCCATTAAGTTATATTCCAGTCCTATACAAAACATTATTATTATAAATAGAACAACAATTGTTCTTAATTATAATACCAAAGATTTCATTGTCCAACAATAAAATGGAAATAATATTTTTAACAAGAACTGGAATACAATAACAACTTATTGACTTAATTGATTTTCCCGTAGTCATTGCTAAACTATAAGTTTCTATGGCTAATATGGCAACCTTTGCTACATTTCCGCATATATAGATAACTTATATTTGTTTAGCTTTCTACTTCGATTGGTTCCTTCATAAATCTATATTTATGATAACCAAAGTCGGTATCCAATACCCAAGTAGAACCTCGACTTAAAGAAAAATTTATTTTAAATCATGAACAAAAATCAGATTATGAACCAAACTTCACTAAGCTTCTTTGGTTAGCCTCTCGCAAGATGCTTCTCAGCTTTTCTTTCCAAAGGTCCGTGCTTATTGCGGTGGAAGCAAACTCCTTTGCTATCCGTATCGCTTTTGTTCTTATTATCCTTTGTTTATGCCTTTCTATTTACCTTCTTCAGAATCGCTCTTCTTTTTAGTAAGATCCTTTTGGCCCTTACCAAAGAAGACTTGGTCTTTCTTGGTTGGAAAGTGACTCTCAACATTTTTCAACATGTTAAGCAAATCAAAGAAAGTTTATATCTAGCTTGTTCATATGAAAAATTCACAACAATTGTGAAAGGAGTCCGGAGTGAGGGCAAGATCAAATCTTGGCTCAACTCTCCATCCATGACAAAACCCGTTGTCCTAATTGATCAATCAAATTGATTATGTTAAGAAATTTTGTCTGTGATTTATAGTGCCATTGGCCATTCTAGATCTAAGAGCTCCTTAGATATCTCGATATCTATCAGCCCTACTTTCCTCACCATCAACTACTTGATGTGCGTGAATATAGTAAGAGCATCCATAGTTTCATGCCGACGCCGAAGATCGTTACTTTCATGGATGCGAGCATGATGCATCGAGCTAATCAGTGCATCATCTTGCCACTTTCTAAAAGTAGCAATCTCTTCCTCGTGAGGCATTGTGCTGCAACCATTGCAGGGTAGACGTGACAAGGACATAAGATAACTTTTCAAAATACATGAGAACTATTCTCAAATTCCTTAACCAATCCATTTAATCCTATCCGGGTTAAATAGCATCTAATATGCTTCATGCAGTGATAGTAATTTTAGACATTGTAAAATTTCGTAAATGAATTTGTAATTAACAATATTTTAACATACATTCTTTTATTAATTACCAAAATAATTTAGGTCTTGTTTTAAATTGGTATCTCCCACTATTTTCTTTAAACTATATTACCTCACTTATATAGTTCGGCAAAATCTAATTAAAGATTTGCTAGTGAGAATAAGGATCCCATTTCAAATGTATATAGCCTTGTGGTGACACAACAAACTATATATAAATAAATAGGTAGACAACTTTTGTCAATTACATCAACTATGCAACTCCTTTTCTTTTGCCTCTTAGATTATTTTGATCAAGTGGTGGCACATCCGAATCAAAATTATCCAAGTTAAGTCCGACCTAGCACTCCATATATTCAAAAAAGAAAAATATAATCCTTGTGGTGACACAACAAAATAATATTGTTCAATTTTCTTTATAAGCATCAAATGTGATAAATTAACATCTTAAATACTTAATACTTGCCTTGTGGTGACACAACAAACTCATATTAAATATTTAATACTCTATTAATTTTATCATGCTAGAAGGCTTACGCTCGATATTCCAAATATCTTTGAACGCTTAGGACTTAATATAAAAATTGAGGGGTTTGTTATTAATTTGTCTCATCTTGTTTAGCGCATATTACACATATATATATAAAATATGCTATATTAATTAACATGCGAAGCATGTTTGCATAATATATAATATATATAGTATAAGCATGCACATATAGAATACTATATTCTACCCGGATTGATTATGGACTTTTATTCTAGTTTGGTTCACTAGAGCCACCAAGTGAATCAAAAGGTCAAAAACCCTAGGGGTGCAAGAAATAATATTTAAATATAACTATTACATTTAAATCTGGCTCCATTACAAACGGGTCTTCAAGCACTCCTTACTCCTTTGCTCTCCAATTTTTCAAAATTAATTCTAACTATTCCTATTACAAAACTATTTAAAATAAATAGAAACCTTGATCAGCAGTCAAGGGGAAGTACATAGGAAGGAGTTAGAATTTATATTAAGAAAAAATTAGAGAAGACGAGGTACGCAGACCCCATTTAATAAAACCCATACATTCATGCATCCAACTAAAATAAAATCCAATCAGATTAGTCAATAGTCCATAATCAATCCCATTTATTATCATACACATCACCATACGATCAATAAATAACATTCATCTCATGAATAATAAACATTTAATATATATATTGATATCATTTAATGGGCAAATTTACTTAGTATAAAATCTAATTTTGAATCAAAATAAACTCCTTTATTTTAATCCAAATTTAAATCAAAATAAAACTATTTTATTTTAATTTATCCAATTTTGAATAAAACAAACTATTTTATTTTAATCAAAATCTTTAATCAAAATAAACTCCTTTATTTTAATTAATTATGGAATCCAATTCCATGTAAAAAAAAATTTATTAAAGGAACCACTTGATACTCTTTCTTATTCACAAATAAACTCTTTTATTTTGAATAATATGAAATCTTATTTCATATCTAAATAAACTCCTTTATTTAAGGAAAGATCGATTCTTTTTCCTATTCACAAATAAACTCTTTTATTTTGAATAATATGAAATCTTATTTCATATCTAAATAAACTCATTTATTTAAGGAAATTAGGATTCTTTTTCTATTCACAAATAAACTCCTTTATTTTGAATAATATGAAATCTTATTTCATATCTAAATAAACTCCTTTATTTAATGAAAAATAAAATCCAATTTCAACTCCAATTAGTTATCATGGAATCCAATTCCAACTCTAATTAGTTAAGATGAAATTTAATTTTAATATTAAAATAAACCCTTTTATTTTAATATTAAAATAAATCTTTATTTTAAAATTAAAATAAACTTTTTATCTTAATTATAAAATAAATGAAATTATATATATAATAATAATAATAATAATCAAAACTGTTATTATATATATATATATATATAAACCGATAATATATATATCATACATATATATATAATATCCTGATTCCTTGTTTTTCAAAAATCGTGGCAAGTTCCCTTTTAAAACCTGTTAACATTAAGCTCCCCATGATTTCCGTGCCCAGGTGGCTGGTGGCCATGATTTCATATCATAAATATATATTACATGCTTGGTGGCCATGCGTTAATATATAACAAGGTAATCATATATATATATATATAATTTTAACCAACACTGAAAACAGTGTTTCGGAAATATATAACGGTTTTTTTTTTTTTTTTTTTAAAAAAAAATTTATACAATAAAATTATGCCCAATTAAATTGTTCAAAACACATATCAATATACATATCAAATTAAAATAATTAATAATTCGCATAAAGGTTTGGCTCTGATGCCACTGTTAGGTTTGTAATATTCAAGAACACAATCAAATTGCAAAAAGTGCGAAAACGTTTAAAAATCAGAGTTTAAAAATTTACAAACCATATACCCGGATCACCCTTTATGCATAATTATTAATTAAACGAAAAGATAAAGAATAAAATCATACCCTTGAAGATCGAGCTTCCTCGTGTACAAGTTCACCTCCAAATCCTTTTCGCGCTCAACTTGAATCCACCGGGTTTGGTTCCTTCCTTTGATCAACGTTAGCCACCCATATGTTTGGCCTCTAGAGGTGATCCACCAAGGAAAAATAAAGATTCAAGAAGAAGGGTATTGGCTCAACCCTAGTTTTCTATCTCTATAGAAAAGGGTACTTCCAACAAATTGGAATTATGTCGATGTTGTTAAAGTCAACAACCCCACCACCCATAATAAGACTCTCTTATTTATAGATGTGGGCAACCCATCTTAACAATTAAGGAATTGGGTTTTATTTAATTAATTAAATTCTTTTAATTAATTAAGCTCCCTAATCTTATTAGGGATAATTAATTAAACTCTTTTAACTAATTTTCCTTCCTAATCCAATTAGGAATAAATGAGAGTACTTATATTAAATTAATTCCTAAACTCTTTAGAAATTAAAATAATAATAATTGTAATAATATTAATAAGACTCTCTTATTAATTTATATTTAATATTTCTAAAATATTAAATAATAATATTAAGTTATTTAATTTATTCTATCACCATAGATTAAATTAAATATACATAACATATTATTACGATTATGCCATTAACTTCTTAAATAATTATTCTTCCTTTTATGGTGTGACCCTTTAGGTTCTCCATATTAAACCTAATTGTGAATAAATCAATTAGAACAATTCTAATCTTATTTAAATAAATAAATTAAACAATTAATTTATTTAAATAAATAATATTTATTCTACAATAGGATAAGCCTCCCCTAATGATCAACGACTTTCCGTATAATATAGATTTCAACATTAATCATAAAAGAACCTTTGAGTAAATAGTTACCGCATAATTCAATCCTTCCACCATACAATGTCCCAATTAAATATAAGACATGGAATTACCACAAGTCTTATTTTATTTAGTTATATGTATTTCGATCCTTAAATGCACAACTCCAAATAATGCAGATTAGAAACTCCTTTCTAATTTCATTCTCGCTTTAGCCAAGGACTACCGGGTTGTCATTTATCGAATCACATAGACATTTCTCTTCTTTTATTAGAAGTGGTAGATTCTTTATCGATCATACATTATCTCCACGTACAACTTATTATACCCAAGCATACCCTTTGATATACCCTAAAGGGTCTTAAGGAATAAGTCAAAGTATAACTCATCATACACAAGATACTATGATGATCTCAAGTCCAAGGATCACTTGTACTACTATCACTACAGAATTCCTATCGACAGCAAATAAAACTCCATTAGGTATTCCTTAGCGAGCCAATGCTCAAAGGAACTTATTCTCTAATAAGCACCTACATACTTGCTTTAGTGTCTCCACACAAATGATCACGAGATCAATCATCCTCATCCAATGAGCAAGCAACGTATGTACCAATCTATCCTGGATTCACTAATCCCCAATTTAGTAATCCAATGATTGGGAACTATTTTAGTTTTAAGCTTTCTAAGAATTTAGATCTCATTAGAATGATCATCATCATTATTCTAAAAGCATTGCTTAAAACTATGGGTTTATCACATATTATAAAACAGCATCATGTAGATAATTAAAAGCCTTTAATAAATTAATACTTTTTATTAATAAATGAATAAGATTGTTACAAAGTATATGCTTTATCATCAAACATGATTGGCTTGTGTGCATACTACTTTCATGCATGTGGTTAATACCAATTGGGTGATGGCTCTGGTGGAGGTTGGAGGGTGGAGGGGGGTTTCATGGGTAGGAAGAAGATTGATTGAAGTAGGGCTGAGCAACAAACGGATAAAATCGAATATCCAAACACAACTGAATTTTTTTAACCGACTTATTTTGGTTATTTTCGTTAATTCGGTTATAACTATTTTAATATTCCGGTATTCGGGTATGGATACGATTATTGAAATATTGGTATTCGGTTAACCGAATAACCGAATAGATTTTATTAAAAAAAATTAAAGATTTAAGACTTTTTAGTTTAACTCTCGACTCTCCTCCATAGCCAAGTCAGCCCAAATCGTGAATCTCCTCCACTTCCGCCTCTTCCCCACTCTGATCTCCACCTCCGGCCTCTCTAGTCTGCGATTCAGCCTCCGGCCTACTCGACCTCTTTAGACTCTGCCTCTCAAATCTCAGATCTCATCCATGGATTTCGCTTTATGTCCCTAATTTAGCCTTCGTTTTGTGAATATATGTGTGAAATCGTCAATTTTCAAGTACGGTAAAGAGTTGTATCTTATTTTTAATTATGAATTTGAAATCGTAATGTATTACTGGAGTAATCTTATTAACTTCTTAATTGGTATCTTGATGTCAAGCATGCTACCTATTTTTGTTTATGTGGGCCCAGGTGCAAAATTAGGGTTCACATGACCTACTTAAATTAAATGCACAATTAAGGTTTCACGACCTCATTAAATGTGCAAATTAGGGTTCACATAACTTAATTAAATGAAGACGGATAAGTCAGAAATAAAGGGGCTAGATCCGGGAGAAGCCTCCACGTGTCCCGAGGCAGAAGGCTCGTGGTGGCGGCTCGTTTTGAGAATTGATTGAGGGATTAGATTGGTGGCTAGAAGGATAGGGCGATATGGGCATTATTCTAATGACTAAAGGGTATTTCTAGAATTTTCCTGAAGACATGTGCCTGACATATGATTACTTAAATTCCAAGAAGCTCTATAAATACCCCTTCCATTCTATGAAGGAAGGGGACCTCTCTAGAGACACAAGACTTGAACTCTTTGTGTGACTTAAGGCTTGGATATTCCACCTAAAAGCACTAAAGGGTTTGGATACTCACTCTCAACTCAAAGGATTCAACAAGAAGGCTCTTAGAATCCCGATAACCCTAACACGGTTTCCGAATTCTAGGGGTTCTGCCACGCGTCGTTGGAGTAATCGTCCACCTGTCGTTCTCCCCTCTTCAATCAATCAATCAATTTTGTGCTCTTCGTGGATTTCTCTCCTCCTCAGCCAACACGAAACCCTAACTAGAAAGGCACGAATTCCTTGCCCACATTTATTTGGCGACTCTGCTGGAGAGGTGTAGAATTCGTGAAGGGTATGCCAACAACTCGAAGTGGGAGAATAACAGGAAGAGCTTCACTAACAAACAACATTACCTCACCGGGTCCAGTTCCAAGGCAAGCAAGTCAAGATTTCCAAGGCGTGAATCTAAATCTCAATCGACCCGTCCTTGAAGACACATCGGAAGGAAGTTCAACATCATCATACATGATTGAGCAACAACCAGCGAATGTCAGGCAGACAGGCGCGGGAAGGCAAAGCGAGGAAGAAAGCGGAGAGCAGACAAATGTTGTGCAACTGGAGATACTCAAGGCGTTAAAGGAAGCACGGGAAGGACAAGAGATGATAATGGCTATGATGCTAGAGATGCAGAAGAAGCAAGAGGAAATGAGAAATTTCCGTCAGCAGTTGATGCAGATCCCCGCCTTCAAGGCCATGTTCCCAAAAAATTCACAGGAAGAACAAGCAGGAGTGGAGGACAACAACAACGATATCAACAATAAGGAGAAACAGACTGCACCTCTATTGACGAAGAATCAGTCCATTCCAATCATCCACTTAGAACCTCAGAACAGTGGTGACGTGCCACAACTCAGTCAACCTCAAACAAACATCATTCTGATTATTATCCCAGTATTTTCACAAGTGCATATGTCAACCATCCCAAGTCTCGTTCAACGAACCAACCCACAAGCACCACCGATACAAAATTTTCATGATGCCAGTATACATCAGTCAATTTATGTACCACAGAGAGTTCATACCACGAGCCAATATGTGACAAAGGATGATATGATCGATATGATCAATCAACTTCACAGACAGACATCCCGACCTTCAGAGTTAGACTTTACTCCACCTTATCCGGCACATATTCGGAGACAACCCTACCCGACAGGGTATATCGAGCATCCCCCACAATTTCCAAAATACAATGGGGAGAAATGAAAATGCCATGGAACACATTGCCAGGTTCGTGGAGTCGATGTCTCCATGGTTAGGATATGATGAAAGGAACAATCATAATTTGTTGATGAGGGAATTAAACAAGACTTTGACGGATAATGCCTTCAGTTGGTACTACAACTTGGAGAAGGGATCAGTCCATGATTGGGATGATCTAAAATTGTAATTTTTTAAGAAATTTTCTATGTAAAAACAGTAAACCATCGTTGAAGTTCATGCGATTCAAGCAAGCCAAACGAGGAGTCATCTGATTACGTGGATAGGTTCGTGGGCCCAAGCAATGTAAGTGTATAGAGCCAATTGAAGAAAAGAACTTGGTTAGTATATGCAACAATGGTGCTTTAGACGCCTTCAAGCCCCACCTCATTACCAAGGCGTGTGATTCATTTGCGACCCTCTCATCTTTTGCACAAGACTTGGGGGGAATCATGACATTTTCCACCAATCATGCGATGGATACATGGAAGAGTAAGAGGACAGCAACTGTGGCTCTGGTGGATTCTCAGTCAAAACCACAAGGGGGCAAGAGGAAGAAGAATGAGAAATTTGAACGAAGTAGAGAAAAGCATGGAGACAAGTATACCAGAATGCCAGTTCTGAAGGCTATCACATGCAGCGAGAAGGCGTTCAGGAGCTTGTACGAACAATGGGTCGAGCACGGAGTGGTGAAACCTCTAAGGCCCCGGTTGGTTGTAACGGAAGAAATGAAAAGAAGACCAGACTTCTGTGTATACCACCAATACGCATGACATTCCACTATGGACAGTTACAGTCTGCGGAGGATAAACCATAAGAAACTTGCTGTCGGGGAGATTGAACTAGGAGAAGAAATGTGCAACACTATCACCCATGGTGCAGTCCCGGAAGTCAAGAACTCAAATATTGGCTCTACGTACCATCGAAAAAACTTTGAACTATAGACGAATTAAAAATCCACCCAAGATGGTGGTCCACCAAAAATGGTGGTTTAAGTCCTCAAGAATATCCCTTGCCAAGTAAATTGGATGACCAATGGAGGAGGCACAAGAGTTGACGACTAAAAAAAAACACCCAAGATGGTGGTCCACTCTAAACGGTGGTCAAGTCCTCGTAGACTGCACTTGCCAAGAAATTGGATGACCCAAGTGACGAGGCACCCGATTTTAAGTCCTCGTAGACTGCACTTGCCAAGATATTGGACGACCCAAGTGACGAGGCACCCATTTTCAAGTCCTCGTAGACTGTACTTGCCAAGAAATTGGACGACCCAAGTGACGAGGTACCCAATTTCAATTCCTCATAGACTACACTTGCCAAGAAATTGGACGACCCAAGTGACGAGGCACCCGAGTGTTACACTTTATCATCAAAAGTGAATGAGGCACCTGACTATAAGTCCTTAGACCCAAAAAGTTATACTTTCAACTTTAATAAAAGTAATTGAGGTGCCTGAGTATAAGCCCTCAACCCCGAAAAAGTTACACTTTATCTCTAAAAGTGGTGAATGTTATGCTTTCGCCGACAAAAGCAAGATTTATTATATGAAACGTTATGTTTTTCGTTAAAAGCAATTTGATTATGAATAAATTTGTTAAACTTTTACTTAGACTTGATTATTTCTTCTGATTTTAAAAAAATTAAAAAAAAGAAGAGGAAAGTATAGATTCAAGTGTTAGTTTGTATGAAATATATGCACATGATTTTCTGATACTGGAAATAAAAAAAACTACGAAAGTTCATGATCTAAAGGCCATGACCTATCAAATTGAAGAGAAAGGAATACCTAAAGCTTGGTCTTCGTGGCTATCAGGCCTTCGAGGCTATCAACAGGTCTGTGAAGCTATCAACAGGTCTTCAAGGCTATCTTTCAGTCTTCGATGCTATCAGGTCTTCGATGCTATCAAGCCTTCGAAGCTATCAGCAGGTCTTCGAGGCTATCAGCAGGTCTTCGAGGCTATCAAGCCTTTGAGGCTTTCAGGCCTTCATGGACTTCTTGGTACTCAATGACTTCTTGATTCTAAAGAAAAGAGAAATTCGAAGAGAGGGTAAGAAAGATTAGATCAAGGATTTTCAAAATATCCCAGGAGAGCTCCTCTAAGGTTCGCCCTTCTAGGGTTTGCTCCCCTAGAGATTCCCCCTCCTAGGACTTTCGTTTTTGAGGCTTGCAAAACATCAATCCCCGAGAAGTGTTCAGACAATGGAATTAGGACTTCAACACTTACAATATTTTGCGCGATCATCTCACCAAAGGCGTGACTCACACGCAGGGGGCAAATGCTTACCGATAGATGGCATAGACATCCTCCAGAGTAAAGGTGCATTCACCCCAAGCAGTGATGAATGTGCATATATGTGACAACCCCAAAATAGGTCCATTCCATCCAACCCATTCTGAGTCGCCAAATACATGGTACAAAAAACAATTACAACTTTATTAATACAATTGTCGTGCAAAATACGACAACACTTAATGTGACGCCCCCAAAATAGGTATACATCACCTATTCTGAGTTGTCAATACATGGTACAGAAACAACTACAACTTTATTATTACAACAAGAAAAGCAGTGAGTTTGAATACAAATATTATCTTCTAGACAATATCTATACTCAAATAAATCCTCATCACATTTATTGATACATTATTTTACAAAATGGTGAGGACTACTAAACAATCCTTTCTAAAACCTTCATTCCATACCCCAGACTGTACTCGCTATATTCTCGCCTCCCGAGAAAAATGGAACAAAAAAGGAAAGGGTGAGCTCAACTAGCTCAAGAAGAATATTATGACTAAGATAATATGCAACAAATTATCGTTAGTCTTCAACAGGGAAAAATTTAATAGAATACAATAGACAACAAATTTTAAATCAATATTCGCAGTGAGTAATAATTCATTAGAAGAGTTAAGTAGAGAATGCAAACTACTATCTTCTATGTATGAATTTAAAAGTTCATCGCCTATCTTTTATCCCTATAACATCAATCAATATACATCCGAATCAAATATTCATCTTTTGCACTACAGTGCCAAAGATATTCATCATTGGTCATGTTCATTTAAACACTGCGTCATCTTCAGACTACTACCAAAGATATTCTTCGTAAATCATTCATCTTTGCTACTACAGCCAAAGATATTCTTCAAATCATTCATCTTTGCACTACGGGCCAAAGATATTCTTCAGAAATCATTCATCTTTTGCACTGACAGCCAAAGATATTCAATAATATCATCATTTAAGACCTGAGGATGACGAAAAATATTTTTTTAAGAAACGAATCTAAAGTGAAACAAAATGACAAGGATTAAGGATTAAGGATTCGTACTTTGTTTTATCCATGTTCAAAATACCTCCAAACATAATCGCAGTGGTGTAAAATTCAAGAATAATCAAAACATGGATACAATCAAAGCTAGTATCCGAGAATAGATGTTTTGGACAAAAGAAGAAATTTTATTTTTCTTGAATAGTCAGATATCGTGAATAGTCATGATATCGTGAATAAGTAACTCAGACACCAAAAGATAGAAATTCCACAAAAAACATCTTCACGCTTCATGAATATAGTACTCGTGAATAGTAACTGCGTGAATAGTAACTCATGAATAGTAACTTCGTGAATAGTAACTCATGAATAAATAACTCATAGCATGAAAAAAGTTCCAAATTTGATAAAAGTTCCAACCAATATTTCAAAGATAATGATATTGAAGAAATAATATCATTTGAGAAGAAAATAACATCCCTTACCTCAAAGAATCAAGACTTTAATGAAAGGTCGGAAGTGATCTTTGAATGAAACTTGTATCTTTGAATAAAGAACTCTCAAAGTATCTAAATACTCACAAAATACGCTCAATAATATAGAGAGAAAGAGAAAAGCTTATGTTTACGGTGTGATTTTCAATTCTAACTTAGTCCTCTATTTATAGAAAATGTTAGTCTACCAAGGCAGACTTGACACCGCTACACGATGGCTTTACTACTACTATTGCCACCACCACATTTGAAATAAAATTCAGCACATTTCTTCACCAACCACAAGTGGGGCCCACTCAATTCTAGAATTTTCCACCAAAATCAATTATAAACCTAATTTCCGAATCACCACCTCTTAAAATTCATAACAAATCATTCGCTCTTTTTAACGGTTCAAAATTTGTGGACATATACTCAACTTATGTATGTATAACATATCCAAAATTACAACGATCCAACAATCGGATTAAAAATTATAACTCACGCAATATATCGTAAAAATCTTGATTTGATTTTTAATACCTCCATTCAAACAAAATTCTTGATAAAACACCTCAACATTAAATCATTCAATTATAACCACATAAAACAAATAAATCCATCATTTATAAATATTTTCTTATCATATCAATAATTAATTATTCACAAATAATATTACGAAATCACAATTATGACAACCGTGAGTTTCCCCTGAAAGAGGGGCTTTCAGATAAGGATTTCTCCTTCTTGGCGCCGCAATTGGGTGACCAAACCTCTCTCGATGTAACTTTCTAGACATTGCCAATAATGCTATCTAATAATATTATTTAAATAATATGAATTATTGATCCGATAATGGAGATAATGTGCAATGACAATTATTGAACAACAATAATATAAAATATCAACGCAAAGAATTATTGAATCAATAAAATAAAATATTGAGCAAGAACTACTGTGAAAATTATTGAAATAGTGCCTTCTTACGTAAGGATCAATAATTCAACAATACATCATAATCTGGTGCGTATCTTCTTTTATGCGACGCCAGACATCGTATTTTAACCACCGGGTATTCCAACAAATCTTAATTGAGAATAACTACGCCGCTATTTTTAACCAACTTATATTTTTCGTTTTCTTCATCCAATCGCTTTTTAGTTATGGGGCCCACATACATTTCATCGCTTATCGTCTTGAATATTCCCACAAACGATCTGAATATTCCACGACCAAACGAATATTCCCGACAACAATGAATATTTTATAACCACTTGCTTATTTTGAAGTATTTGCATGATTTTACCCTTAACTATCCACATTAATCAAATCAACCCTTACTATTTCAAAATAATAAATAGAAAATTAAATTTCATTAATAATAAGTTGGGGTCTTACAACCTCCCTCCTTATGAAATTTCGTCCTCGAAATTGGCGTATCGATACTGGTGTTTGAAAAGATGAGGATACCTCACTTTCATTTCCGCTTCCAATTCCCGAATCATTTCCTCTATAGCATGATTCCTCCATAAAACTTTAACTTGTGGTATGACCTTTCGCGTAGGACATGCTCCTTCCTATCCAAAATCTTGGCAGTACCTCCCCTCACACGTTAGGTCTTGACTATCTCGTCCTGGTTCTAACTCTATAAGCGTGGTTCGGGTCTTTCACATATTCTGAATTACGGATATGTGAAACACATTGTGGAACACGAGACATACTTGAGGTAACGAAGTCTATAGGCTACATTTCCTACTCGGTCAAGAATTTGAAATGGACCAATAAATCGTGGATTGAGCTTTCCTCTCTTCCCAAATCTTGTAACTCCTTTCATGGAGCAACTCGCAACAATACATGATCCCTTACACTAAATTCCACGTCCTTTCGATGAAGATCCGCATAACTCTTTTGTCGATCTTGTGCCGGTTTGTATACGTTATCCGAATCATTTGGATTTTTTCGGTGATCATACGTACTAACTTTCAGTCCCAACAATGTTGCTTCACCCACCTCATCCCAACATATTGGAAACGACATTTTCGTCCATATAATGCTTGAATGGAGCCACACCTATACTTGCACGATAAGCTGTTGTTGTAGGAGAATTCCACCAATGGTAAATACTTATCCCAACTACCTTGAAGTCTAGGACATGAGTCTTAATAAATCTTCAAGAGTTTGAATAGTCCTCTCCGATTGTCCGTCTGTTTGGGGATGGTATGCCGAACTAAATCGCAAATCCGTGCCCATAGCTTTTTGCAAGCTAACCCAAAATCTTGAAGTGAATCTTGGGTCACGATTCGAAACTATGGATACAGGTATGCAACCTCACAATCTCATTCACGTACATACTAGTAAGACGTTCAAGGGAATAAGTCTCCCGTATCGGCAAGAAATGAAGCGGAACTTGGTTAATCTATCAACAATAACCCAAATAGCATTGATGCCTTGAGAAGCCGTAGGAAGACCAATGTCAACGAAATCCATGGTAATGTGTTCCCACTTCCATTCCTAATCTCAGTGGTTGCAGACGGACCCTTAGGTACTAGATGCTCCGCCTTTACACGTTGACAAGTTAAACACATTGAGATAAACTTTGCAATCTCTCTCTTCATATTGTTCCACCAAAATGTATGTCAAGATCACGATACATTTTATTACTTCGAGGATGGATTGCAAATGGTGTATTGTGTGCCTCCATCATAATCTTGTGCTTCAAATCGTAGTCGTTAGGAACACAAAGTCTAGAGTGGACTCAAGTATTCCTTCTTCATCAATTCTCGCTTAGGAATAGCTCCTTCTTGTACTTTCTTCTTCATACTCATTTCCCGGCTTGTCGGTGGCGAAAGCAACCTTAACTTTTTCTATTAAAGTTGGCTCTGTCGTATACTTGACATCATCGCTTTCGTTCCGTGCATATGATCTTCTACTCAACGCGTCGGCTACCACGTTAAACTTTACCGGATGGTATTGAATAGTGTGGTCGTAGTCTTTCAATAGTTCGAGCCAACGTCATTTGCCGCGTGTTGAGTTCTTTTGAGAGTGAAGAAATATTTAAGGCTTTTATGGTCCGAATATATCTCCACTTTCTCCCCATATAGATAGTGCCTCCATATCTTTAAGCGAACGATCAATGCCCTAACTCTAGATCATGGTAGGATAATTCCTCTCATACTCTTTAAGTTGTCGCGGAGGCATAAAGCTATGACTTTCCCACGTTGCATGAGAACACATCCTAACCCTTTTGCACGAAGCATCATTACAGAGATAACAAATCCATCCGAACCAGGATGGTATTGTTAGAACAAAGTGCGAAATAAGTCTCCTCTTAAGCTCTTGGAAACTCTTCTCGCATTCTTCACTCTAAACAAATTTTGTATCCTTCCGAGTTAGGCGAGTTAATGGAGTAGCGATTAGAAAACCCTTCCACGAATCTCCGATAATAACCAATTTAAGCCCAAAAAGCTACGTACTTGATCAAACTTCCTTGGTTGCTCCCAACTTTGTATTGCTTCAATCTTCGCCAGATCAATAGATACTTCATGTTTTGACACCACGTGCCCAAGGAATGCTACTTCCTCAAGCGAAACTACTCGCATTTCTTGATTTGGCATATAGTTTGTTTTCACGAAGCCTTTGGAGTACCGACTTCAAATGGTGCTCATGATCTTCCGCGACTTTTGGAATATATAAGGATGTCATCAATAAAGACAACAACAAAAGCGATACAAATATTCCTTGAATACTAGGTTTATCATATCCATGAAAGCAGTGAGGAGCATTAGTTAGTCCGAAAGATACGACTAAGAATTCATAATGCCCATACCGAAGTTCAGAAGGCGGGTCTTTGGAATATCCTCGATTCTAATCTTGAATTGATGATATCGAGCGAAGATCGATTTTGAAAAGAATTGTGCCCCTTGCAACTTGGTCAAACAAGTCATCAATACGAGGTAAAGGATACCTATTCTTGATGGTGACATGGTTCAATTCCCGATAGTCGTCTGAAATCGCATACTCCGTCTTTCTTCTTTACAAATAAAAGGGGAGCACCCAAGGAGATGTACTGGGGCCAGATGAAAACCGATGTCCAACAATTCTGTAGTTGGACCTTTAACTCTTGAAGTTCAATAGGAGCCATTCGATATGGGGTTTTAGAAATGGGCTTTGTGAGGGTTCAAGATCGATAAAGAATTGAACTTCACGTTACGGGGTAGGCTGGAAGTTCTTGAGAAAATCGTCGGGAAAATCAATAACAACGGGAATATTATTCAAATTTGGCGTGTCTTTATTCAAATCCATAACATGGGCTAAGAAAGCTTGACATCCGTTTTCAATAAACGAATAGCTTTATGATTAGATATAGCGGTGATTGATTTTAATGGTTTAGTTAGCTTGAATTACGTCATGACAAAGTTGGTTAGGAATATGAAAACTAACAACCTTACGAAAATAATCAATTTTGGCATGATGAGTAGATTAACAATCAATCCTAAAATCACATCAAAAGCAAGTATCTTTAAAGAGATAAAATTGACGGGTAAGGTAATGGTGCCAACTTGAATCAAAACAAGATTTATAAGCGATGGATGTGATGAAAGTTTC
Organism: Panax quinquefolius; assembly: GCA_020205615.1. NCBI lineage: Eukaryota > Viridiplantae > Streptophyta > Magnoliopsida > Apiales > Araliaceae > Panax > Panax quinquefolius. Next base: position 45,769,084 of record CM035169.1, on the reverse strand, counting down.
TCTAGCGGAGTTTCCACAGATAGGTCAAAGTCTAATTTCTCGGAGTCAAGTTTAAGCGTTGGCGCAAAGCAAAAGAGATAAATGAATAGGTATATGCACCCAGTATCAAGTAAAGTATAAACTTCGCAAGAATTTATAAATAGCTTACCGTACTAACCTCGTTTGGGTTCCTCATACCAAATGTATATCATCTATTTTAACCTTTTTTTGGATCGGACGTCTTCTGATATCGATATGTCCCTCTTTACGCAGCATTTCGTTGTCGTATCAGCCGTTGGTGGTTCTCCTCATTAGAACCTTGATATTGAATTCTTAGATGACACTTTAATATCGTCTTCAGATATGGTTATTGTTAAATCTCCTCTTTTAAAATCTCCTCATTGTTTGTATCTCTTTGTTTTCCATGACCATTAATTGACAACATGGTTAGCCCACAGCCATTTTACGTCTAAATGTTCTACATTTTCTTTCTCATTTCTTCTATCATTATCCTGTTCTCTTCTGCTATCTACGAATGCGATCTGGTTGCCAGATCCCTTCGGTTGGCCGTATTAATTCGTTATCTCACGCTCTAATTCCTAAGCCCTATTTACATTATCACGGTAGAGATTGAAAGTTTATCCATGATCGAATGAATCTTGGACATTTTAATTTAGGCCGTCATTCAAACCTCCCATAAAACAAAGGGTTATCCGAAATCAATACATTCCTCGTTATCTTGACCATGAAGGTGCGAAACCTGGATAACTCTTAGCAGAATTTTTTACTCGTCCCTGAGACCTACATTCATTATTGTTCTGTCTCTATCCCTAAACTACAATACTCAAGCTTCCCCCAAAATAGGTAGAACACTTTACGGGTTGAAGTATTTGTCATTAAATACAACAAACGTCTCACGAGGCTGTGGTTTGAGTCTTATTGGATGGGTTATGATCATCATACTCAAAGACTCCTCATCCCACATTTGCCTACATTATTTTTACATAAAATGGTGGAGGACTACTAACCTTATCCATTCCCTCCGTTTCATCCCCTAGACATCGAGCTATCTTGATGAATTTGGAACACAAGGAAAAGATGTTTCCATACTCAATGATCGGAATATTAGGCTGAATAGCTCTGCAATTCTGGTGGTCTGACTCTGCGAACTTATTTAAGCATTTGTGCAACGACAAAGTTACTATCATTAGTTCTCTGTGTTTTGAACAAGTAGAGTCCCCTAAACTGACGATTTTAAATCAATATTACATGAAAAAAGTTTCTAAGCATCCCCTATCGTTCATCATCACTCTTATTGGTGTTGTTCATGGGAAGAACATTTACCTGACTCTGCACGATTCTCCTCGTTCGATTATACAGTACGGAATCGTCTCCACGGTCTGTTCCATTGTTAATATTCTCGATTCGACATTCTCGAAATCTTTATCATAAAACAAAGGGGCAATTCAAAAGATCAATCAATGTCCATGTCTATATCTTTTTGCTACCAACCAAAATAAACTTGAGGTCATTCACACACTAGCGCCAAAAGATATATAATGTCTCTCATTTCTAGTTCTATTGAAAAGATCTCATTAAAGGCGAATCATTATCCCTAAGCTGAGGATACCATTAAATGTGGCGCCCCCCAAAATAGGTATACATCACACATTCGAGTGCCGTGTGATACAAAAAACAAACTCTGACTTCAATCTGAAATGTAAGTATTGAAATGACAATGCATCTTGTGAGTTTAAATATAATATTATCTTCTAGACAATATCTATACTCAAATAAATCCCCATCATAATTATTGATTCATTATTTTACAAAATGGTAGGGACTACTAAACGACTCTCTCACCAGAACCTTCGTTCCATTTCCTACAGCTAGTACTATACATTCTACGCCTCCACGAGAAGAAAATGGAACAACAAAAGGAAAAGGGTGGGCTCAGTATAGCCCGATAAAGAATATTATGACTAAGATAATATCACACAAATTATCGTTAGTCTTGACGGGAAAAATCGATGAATCCTGATGAAATGACCGAAATTTTGGATCATTATTCGCATTGAAATAATAATTCATAGAAAGGTTATAGAAATGAAATCTCTTATAATCTGTGTATGAATTTACAAAGATCCGTACATCGATATTTCATCCTGTAACGTCAATCTGATATTCATCTGGAATCGAATATTATTTCATCTTTTACCTTTCTGAGCGAAGATATTCATCGATTAATTCGCCATTCATTTAAACACACATTTCATCTTTGCACTCCCCAATTGCGAAGATATTAATCAATAGAGTATTTTCATCTCGACACACCAATCATCTTTGCTTTCTGAAAGATATTCTTGATCATTCATCTTTACTCTGGGCCGAAGATATTCAATAATATCATCATTTAAGGTGAGGGATGATGAAAATATTTTTAAAAGCAGATCAGTTGAAACAAAATAATAAGGATTAAGGATTAAGGATTACGTGCTTTGTTTTATCCATTTCAAAAATACCTCAAAAATAATCATGAGTAGTATATAAAATTCGAGAATGATCAAAACATGGATACAATCGGAGTTAATATCGAATAGATATTTTGGACGAAAGAAGAAATTTATTTTAAATTGAATAATCGCAAATATCGTGAATAGTCTCAAGTACCGTGAATAGTAACTCAGGAGCACCAAAGATAGAAATTCACAAAAACGTTATTCCACTTCATGAATAGTGCACAATGAATAGTAAGCTTTGTGAATAGTAATAACTTCGTGAATAATGTAACTTCGTGACTAGTAACTCATGAATAATATTACGACATGAAAAGTTCCAAATTTGATAAAAAGTTCCAACGATATTTCAGTATGGCCAATGATATTGAAAATAATATCATTTTGAGAAAAATATCATCCACTCGAAGATCGGTACTTCACAAATTGAATCCCAAGGGATATAGGCTATGATTTGGACTTGTGCAAATCTAGCAATACTCAAGTATACTCAAAATACTCACGAAGAATCGCTCAAAATATAGAGAGAAATAGAAAACTTGGGTTTACGGTGTGATTTTCAATAACGCTTAAGCACCTATTTATAGGAAAATGCTTAGAACACCCAAGCAGAAAATTTAATATAATAATATTATAATTATACAAATTTTCCTTAGCCACTCTTCAAAGGTCAAAACACCAGCCACACATATTAGTGATGTCCAACCAAACCACAAAAATGTTTTTCTTAACAAATATAATTTAAACTTCAAAAATCAATTATTTGAACTCTGGAACTTGATAATTCATAATAAATGGCCCTTTCATGAAGAATTCCAGATCTCATGTGAGTTTTTATAGGAAATTCAATTCTCTACAACTTTGCAGAAGAAAGTTTTCCAAATTCAAACAAAAATCGGTAAAATCCTGGCAGGAGATTTTCTGATTTATCTCAATCAAATTTGGAATTGATAATTGGGTCCCATGACACTTTTTAACATGTGTTAAACATTTAATGCCACAAAATACTCTTCCTCCTCATATGCTCATATATCCCACATTACATTGCAAAAATATCACCATTATTATATATTATTAATAATAATATATTTAAATGAATTATTTTATAGGAAAAAGATAAAATATTAATTTTTAACAATTGTCATTAAAAATTTTCTCCATCTATATCCACATAAAATCAATATTTTCCTCATCGTATAAATCGATAATTAATTATTCACAAATAATATTCTGGGAATCACGATATTGTAATGACGGCGGAGGTTCCGAGGAAAGGAGGGCTTTCAGTAAAATTTCTCTTCTTCTTGGCCTTGTGATTGGGTGAATGAGGCATCTCCTTAGGGCGGAACTTTCTAGACATTGCCAATAATGTTATCTAATAATATTATTAGGATAATATAATTATTTAGCCGATAATGAAGAATCTTCTGTGTAATATGATTATTGGAAACAATTATTGATATAAAATATCAACGACAATTATTAACTCAATAAAATCTTTGAGCGGTAATTCACATAGCCATTGATTGAATAGTGACTTCTTACGTAAGAATCGATAATTGGTGCGATCTGGTATACTCTTGTTGACAAACGGCATTATTGGTGTGTTTTAATGATGAATTACTCCAGCAGATGTTGACAACTGATTCTGGCAGTTATTTTAAAACAACTTATATTTTATACGTTTCTTCATCCAATACGCTTTCCAGTTATGGGGCCACACATGCATTTCTTGCGGTCGTACGAATATTCTAAACGATCCCGAGATATTCCACGACCAAAACGAATATTCTAAGCAATGATGAATATTTTATAACCACTTGCTTATTTGAAATATTTGCGTAT